>LR812532.1:13631012-13940414 GCA_903798195.1 Danio kyathit | reverse complement strand
ATTTGAGGAGTGGAGAAGAGTGTATCTATTCTAGTCTAGTCACAGCCAAATACTGTCTTAAGTAGGCTTTGTAAGAACATTTTCACATTTTCTGGTGCGAACTCCATTTTTAACTTTATTTGGGTTAAAAGTTCAGTTAAGCAACACTGTAATTAGTCATTTAAAAATACAGTAACTCTTCTGAAATGTAGTGATTTGGACATATTTCTGCCTGGGAGTGGAAATAATAATTAGATAGTAGAAAAGTTAATATAATAATAAGTTAATATAATAATAATAATAATAATAATAATAATAACAATAATAAAATATATTGTTATTATTATTATAATAATAATAATAATAATATATTCTACTGCAATTTCGCTTTAATTTGCAAAATAATAAGGTCTAATAACTTTCAAACTACTGGGTGTTTAACTTTAATATTGAGCCCTGCTTGTACAATTCCATTTATATATTCAAATATTTTACAATTTACACACACACACACGCATACACACGTATACACACACAAATATACATGAAGAGTTCAGATGCAAAACCCTCTTAATCCATCAGACCTCTTTTCTCGTAAATTAACATTTTCATCAGGCTCCTCTGATTAGGTCAGAAGTTTAATTTTATATGTAATGAAAAGGTTATTAGCTAGTAAATAAAATACCTCTTTTTCATAAATGTCACTTTAGACAATTCTTTGGTTTTTGCGTCAAAACCAGCTAAATCCACTTGTGCTTTTTTCTGCAAAACCAGGGACTAAGCAAAAGGAAAATTTATGAATGACATCTGTCAAGATTCATTCTCACCACACTCAAGGTCTTGGTTTCTTTTTCGTCTCTTGTTTATCCTCATAGCATCCATGTGGGATAAAAGAACAGGACTTAACTTCGTCTTTCGTGAAACGGTGTTGCCGTTTAATGTATAGTAAATCAGACTCATTCAAAGTAGCGTCGATGTGAAAAAAAAAAAACGTTATGAATGCATGCTACACTTCCGACAGTACAGTGTGTTTTCTTTTTCTTATAATGCACAGAGTGTTGAGGTAAGGGACATCGGGCCCATCCAATATAGAAAGCCTTCGTATCAACACACCGTTGCATTGAAAACATATGATTCGATTCGCGCCTTCTGATTGGTTCCCGGCACATAATGGCTTTTGCTGTCAAAGGCATTTGGAGGCTTTTGCAAACAAACTGTTATTTTTGAATGTGCTGACGCTTGGATTCAGATGATTTGAAGCAAAAATATTTGTTGAACATGTACTACATGCCTAAAGCATTCACTCAATGTTATTATCTCATTTTGGCGGAAGTGGCATTTAGCGGCTTTTGCATCTGAACTCTTCATGTATATATATATGCTGTTTTACAAGAAAATATATATAAAGAGCACCATAATACAGTATATCTTTGTCATAATATCTATCTAAAACATCTGTTTTGTTCATTTTAGTATAAAAAATTCATGATTTTTTTAGTAAAAGAAGTTTCATATGCAGATTTTACATGCAAATTTGTGATTAAGTGCAGTTAGTGAACAAGACCTGTTCTTATGCCAACATACCAATGTAGCATGTAGAAATATTGTTAAGAAAACAGATTTTTTTTTGAGAACGAAACAGAAGAGGAGGGAAGTTTTAGGACATACTACCCAAAACTGCTTCATAAATGAGCAATATAACACTCGTAGCAGTGCAATATGGTTGTATGTCAGGTAGGAGGCGTGCGTTGTCCCCTGGTGTCCCCGTTGCTACTTCACCAACGTCACTTTAGAGCTAATATTTAAATTATGAAAATAATCCAAAGTAATGACAAAACGGGTGACTTTGCTGACATTTTAAGATTATAAGGCTGAACGGCATTAATTGCCATCAGTCTACAGAGATTTCCCAGTATTTCTCTGTTGCAATCAGGAGATCACAATAACTAACACCATAAAAGCTAAAGCAAACACTACCAGATTACTGCGATATTAATACAGCACTACAGCATACAAAAGAGAGAGATCGACTTAGAGTGTCACTTACCAGTTTTATAATGATTTGATCAGCTGTAATTTGAAATTTATGCAAAGTTTTTCCACCTCTAAGCATTTATTATGTGGTCTCGGTCACCATCTTGTGGTGGAACGTCAACCGTCTTTGCTCTGCTCAATGACAGGCTGCCGCCACCGACGTGCTGAATGGAATTTAAAATATTTAAAATAAGCACTATCCTTATAAATAAACTGCATAGTTGCAATCTAAATAACTACATTCTTGCCTAAAAGAGCCTCAAAAGTACAGTATGTTGTCCAACAGCTGCAATATTTGTCAAACTATAGTATTGATCTGCTGTCACTCGTTGTGGACGTAGTAATACACAAAAGTGAAGATATATATATATATATATATATATATATATATATATATATATAATATATATAGTTGAAATTAGAATTATTAGCACCCGTTTAAATTTTCTTTTCTCTTTTAAATATTCCCAAATTATGTTTAACAGAGCAAGGAAATTTTCACAGTATGTCTGATAATATTTTTTCTTCTGGAAAAAAGTATTTTTTGTTTTACTTTAGCTAAAATAAATGCAGTTTTAATTTTTTTTAAAAAAACATTTTGAGGACAAAATTATTAGCCCCCTTAAGCTATATGTTTTTCGATAGTCTACAGCAGGGGTGTCCAAACTCGGTCCTGGAGGGCCAGTGTCCTGCTGAGTTTAGCTCCAACTTGCTTCAACACACCTGCCTGGAGGTTTCTTGTATATCTAGTAAGAGCTTGATTAGCTGCTTCAGGTGTGTTTGATTAGGGTTGGAGCTAAACTCTCCTGGACACCGGCCCTCCAGGACCAAGTGTGGACACCCCTGGTCTACAAAACAAACCATCGTTATACCATAACTTGCCTAATTGCCCTAACCTGCCTAGTTAATCTAATTACCCTAGTTAAGCCTTTAAATGTCACTTTAAGCTGTATAGAAGTGTCTTGAAAATATCTAGTCAAATATTATTTACTGTCATCATGCCAAAGATAAAAGAAATCAGTTATTAGAAACGAGTTATAAAACTATTATGATTAGAAATGTGTTGAAAAAATCTCTCCGTTAAACAGAAATTTGGGGGAAAATAAACAGGGGGGCTAATAATTCAGGGGGACTAATAATTCTGACTTCAACTCTATATAAATATTTGTATGCCCGTCACTCACACTGCTTTTTTTTTTTGATTGTTTGGCACCACTTTGTGACTGAATAATACTTTTAGGTTAGTATGGGCTGTGTTCAGCCATTTTTTCAAATGCAAGCTTTACGTTGAATTACATTTAGTCAATTATTACAGCTCAGATGAATGTTTTGTGATTAATTGTTTGCAAGAAGCCATGTAATAGGCAGTATAATGTACATCTATGTGTTTTTTTTTTCAAAGTAAAATACTTCAGTCTTTTATTAGTCATAGCCCAACATGAAAGCTTTATTCAGTGAGAACAACCTCTTAGATGTACATTAACTCTTACATAAACATACAGACACAAACACACATACTGGTATATGAGATTTATGAGGACTCTCCATGGGTGTAAAGTTTTTTATACTGTAAAAAAATCTTTTTTTATTTTTTTTTTCGGTGTTATCCTACAGCATACACTGCCCCTAAACTCAACGCTCACAAGAAATATCTGACAAAGTTGTTAGACTGTCAAAAGTGACCAGTTAAGTGTGATTTTTTTAAGCATTTCGAATGTGTCAGGCTGTAGTTTCTACAGTTACAATCAGATAATTTTTTTCAACACATTTATAAACATAATAGTTTTAATAACTCATTTCTAATATCTGATTTATTTTATCTTTGCCATGATGACAGTAAATAATATTTTGCTAGATATTTTTCAAGACACTTCTATACAGCTTAAAGTGACATTTAAAGGCTTAACTATGTTAATTAGGTTAACTAGGCAGGTTAAGGTAATTAGGTACGTTATTATATAATGATCGTTTGTTCTGTAGACTATCGAAAAAAAATATAGCATAAAGGTGCTAATAATTTTGACCTTAAAATGTTTTTTAAAAAATTAAAAACTGCTTTTATTCTAGCCAAAATAAAGCAAAAAAGACTTTCTCCGGATGAAAAAATATTATCAGACATACTGTGAAAATTTCCTTGCTCTGTTAAACATCATTTGGGAAATATTTAAAAAAGTAAAACAATTTAAAGGGGGTTTAATAATTCTGATTGCAACTGTAAATCTTAATAAAAACAATAAAAATATTTAATCCATTGAAAAGAAACAGTGTATTACAGTATCATAATAAATAAAAGTATTGTTAGAAATCACATTAGTATTTTTTTTTTTTTTGTAGTTATGTAGTTAACCATGTACATTATGTGCCATAGGTAAAAGGTATGTTTCAATCTGGCTACCAACACAAGTATATTTCAAACCTGTGGGAAGCGCATAACCATGTCATTATACAATATAAGCCAGGGGTTCTCAACCTTTTTCACTTCGGGGCCCACTTCTTACACCGATCCATTTTTGAAGGCCCATCACCTGTCTGACATTTTCGCTAAAATGTTTGTATGAAATGCCCATTTAAACCCTTATTTATTAACATATATATATACAGTTGAAGTCAGAATTATCAGCCCCCCTGTTTATTTTTTTTCCCAATTTCTGTTAACGAAGAGAAGATTTTTTCAACACATTTCTAAACATAATAGTTTTAATAACTCATTTCTAATAACAGATTTATTTTATCTTTGCCATGATGACAGTAAATAATATTTTACTAGATATTTTTCAAGACACTTCTATACAGCTTAAAGTGACATTTAAAGGGTTAACTAGGTTAATTAGGTTAACTAGGCAGGTTAGGGTAATTAGGCAAGTTATTGTATAACGATGGTTTGTTCTGTAGACAGTCGAAAAAAGAATTAGCTTAAAGGGGCTAATAATTTTGACCTTAAAATGGTGCATAAAAAAATAATAACTGCTTTTATTCTAGCCAAAATAAAACAAATAAGACTTTTCCCAGAAGAAAAAATATTATCAGACATACTGTGAAAATGTCCTTGTTCTGTTAAACATCATTTGGGAAATATTTAAAAAAGAAAAAAAAATTCAAAGGGGGCGAACAAATCTGACTTCAGCTGTACAGTTTATACTGTATATATATATATATATATATATATATATATATATATATATATATATATATATATATATATATATATATATATATATATATATATATATATACATTTTTAAACATACACCGATTCAAAGAGAACCACAGGTCAACAGGGAGAAGCTTCTGATTTAAAACTGGACTGACTGAATATCTACTATTAAATATCTACTATTCATAAATATACAGACACGTTTAAAATACAGTAAAACACCCTAAATCTGTTGATACGCATTGATCTGATGGCGCGATGGCGGTTGAGTTTGTAGCTGGATATTATCGGGAGATCGATGACAGGAACAGTGAACCGCTCCACCAGAATGCGGCTGAAGCTCGAATGCTTATTTTACATTCTTTGGCAGAAACACCATTGAGCCTCGTTAGATCCTCCTGTATGTGCGCGCGTCCGTTAAAAAACACTCACAGGACATTCATTTGCACAACTATGCGGATTAAATAGTTTACACAAAGAGAGACTTTCACTTTCACTTACTGTGAATGAACAGATCATGAGGCTGTTTTTGCTCCGAGTTTGAAGTAATCAATTACAGAACAGGAGAAAGTGCATTACTTTGATCATTTTAATATAGCATGTTAATAATGAAATCCAACAATTATAGTGTTACATTGATAGTTAATTTTAATCTTACGGCCCACCTGCAGGATCGCCGAGGCCCACTAGTGAGAATTGAGAATCGGTTGAGAATCCCTGATATAAACCATGTAATCAAATCCACACACACTCAGCTTTTGATTTAATTAATGCTTCTTAATTCTCCCTACGGTATAGCAGATAAAAGTAGCTTGTTATTCTTACATTGGTGGGTCTTTCAAGCAGAAAACTGTTTGTATTTTTGCACAATGAAGCATTTAATAGTTAATGGCCAAACTTCCTGTGTTTATTGCATTATAAAATTCATTCATTCATTCATTTTTTTGGCTTAGTCCCTTTATTAATCTGGGGTCACCACTGCGGAATGAACCACCAATTTATCCAGCATATGTTTTATGCAGCGGATGCCCTTCCAGCTGCAACCCATCTCTGGGAAACATCCATACACATTCATTCACACTCATACACTACGGACAATTTAGCTTTAGACTTTGGACTGTGGGGGAAACCGGAGCACCCAGAGGAAACCCACATGAACGCTGGAAGAACATGCAAACTCCACACAGAAACGCCAACTGACCCAGCCGAGGCTCGAACCAGCGACCTTCTTGCTGTGAGGCGACAGCTGCGCCACCACATCGCCCATAATAAAATTACATTGAATAAATTTCTTCATGTTGTGGATTTGTCCACCTTTTAGTATTTTAAAAAACAGTCTCATCCACATCCAGCATCATTCTTTTAATTTGTGTTTTTCGTTCTGAAACAAGCTGTCCAGAACACCCCTCCAAAAAAATCATGGGCTATATTAGCTGTGAAAGCATGCAAACAGGCACTTTGAAAATCTGCTGGAAATAGCAAACTATTATGGCATCTTTGGAACAATGATTGGGATACGCAGCTTCTAATCTGCCAGTTGAGATGCAGAGCCAGTGCTTGATGCTGTACCCTGTTGGCCGATGTTTTTTTTTTGTTTTTTGTCCAGTACTGTGAAACATTTGGCCAGACATTAGTCAGTAGAATTGTGTGGGGGTAGCAGACATTAGTATTGTTCAGTGTTTCTCCTTATGTTTTAGGACACTCACTTCTGTTGAAGGAAGTTTTGGGTGTAAACTCTGCCAGACCACAGACAGATGGCCTTCATGTCTTTAGAAGTCTTTTCAAAGTTTACTTCTTTGTTGACCTGCTGGTCAAATTCACACCTGTACAGTTACTGTCCTGACACTTACTATTTTAAACTTTTCCTTTGAGAAGAACAAACTTGCACAATGTGATTTTATCCTATCAGCAGAAATAATGTGAAAGTCATTGATGCTCATATGTTTGTGGGTTGTGTGGGTGGTATTGCAAGCAGCTCAAGCGGCTTATGAGCAGCTTATGATCTCATTATCACTTTTACGATGCAATTTAACGATTCTGCTGAAGTCGGTAGCTAAATCAGGAAGCAATTCAATATACATGTATGTTTTTAAGGGCACCTATTTTACCCCTTTTTTAAGATGTAATATTAATATTATGGTTCTTCTGAGTGTGCCAGTTTAGGTTCAGTTCAAAACACAATTTAGATTTTTTTTATAATAATGTGTTAAAACGTGTCATTTTGGGGGCGTGTACCATAGACTGTAAAAGATATGGACGTAGTATCCGTGACGTCACCCATAGATTTATGAAGAACCCAAAAGAAGCTACTAGAAGACGTGGGCGACCGTCGCCATTTTGTTCGCGCCATCGCACCAACCCCGAGCATACCATACAAGGGCAAAGAGGCGGAGCGTGAGCGGATCTACAGACACCCTGCTTAGACGGGCTTTCCTAAGGGAGAAACTTTTAATACTTCATCACCTGCGACTCGTTTGTGTTTTGACCACATGTGCTTGGTTGTACACTTTATCAATAAAGTGTTTAGACTTTTAAAAACACTGTTTCATAAGCAACGTCATAAGCGCAATGTTTAGTGGCTCAATGCGTTACACATTGAGCCACTAAGCATTGTGCTTATGACGTTTTTCAACAAAAGGAAAGTGCGAATTACTTCCAAAAACTTCAGATATAGTCTGTGTTAGTAAATGCAAGGCTAATTATGAAGTCCAGGCAGAACACTGTATGACAACGCTTCAGATGACTGTTCTAGAGCCTACAGCTAATAATCTGTCAGATTCTGGAGTGCATTACAGGTCTAAAGAACATTATAAATGATAAATGATCTTAAATAAAACAAATACATTCATAGAGATGGTATATAATTATATATTTCACTCACCTGGGAAATGGAGGCCACGTGAATGGCTTGTGAGCACAATTAAGTGCACACAGCATGCTATATCATCTGATAATTGTAGGAAATAATTCCAAAAGGCAACTGACTGTGTAAAGCCAATTAAAACAATACAAAAATACGATGAATATGCCGAGATCAGCAGCTAATCAGCCGTAATCAGCTGAGGTGAAGTGACGGCGACCAGCGAGACCTAGCTGTCACTCAAGTGGCCACGCCCTTAATTATGCACATTTAATATAACCTAATATAAAGGAAACGGATGAGTTATAAAAAAAATTCACCCACCTCACAGTTGTCACGAAGGGTAATATTAGCTATATGAACCAAAATCGTTCTTTGTACCAGGCTGTAAACAACTTTTTTTCTGCTGTAAAGTTGGCCATTTTAACAGTGGGCTCAATAGAAATTAGCTCTATTATGGAGCCAGGACTAGAGGAATTTTGATGAATTGCAGTTTCAGTTACTTCCGTATTGGCTTCCCGAGGGAGAGCGGGAGGTTGCCGCTTGGCGTGTACACAGTTCGTCGTTTTAGGGGCGTGTTGCTTCACATGAAAATTAGTTTCGACTTCCCGCTCAACTTAACAAGGGGGCGGAGCCAAGAGCTCCTCCGCTTTGTGTATGGCCACAGACAGGCCGACAGAGAGAAGCAACATGAGTGAGAGGACCAGCATTCAGCTGTACATGTACGACTCAGACACAGACCAAGCAGAGACTACAAAATCATTTGTGTCTTTGTATAGTTTTACAGCCAACTGTGTGCTAGTTTAAAGCTCAGAGCTTGTAGCCTACACAGAGACAAATAACCAAGCACACTGAATTAACTTTGACTGAAAGGCATCACACACCGGATGCACTGCGATGCGGCTTGGCGCGAACATGACAGTTGAAAGTATCACACACTTGCGGCGCCGGTGTGTGTCACCTGATAGAAACTTATGTTTTAGATTTCAGAAATGCATGCCGCTGCGTGGCGCGATGCTGCTTGTCGCCGAGCGGCGCTTCTGGTGTACGACCTGCTTGAGGCTATAACTAAAGGGCGTCATACACCGGATGCGCTGCTCAGAGCCACGACACGGCACACCAGATGCACACAATCGCATGTTAGTTAAAATGAAACCATTCAGATAACGCTATGTGGCGCGGCAGAAATATGAAGTGTCCTGAGCAGGGCCAGCGCGTCCATAGAGGCGACCTAGGCGGCAGAATAGTGAGCGAACTCCCCGGTCTGCACTTTCATCCGCGACACCCTCCCGAGAGGAGCACGTGCTCATGATTGACCCAGCTGGCCCACATTAGCTAATCATGATCTTCCAATCAAAGGATCCCAAGTCACTATATATATCCTCATTTCCTTTCTACAACTATCTTCGTCTGGAAGAAACCCCCCTCCTCCCCTTCTTCCACCTTTATCCAGAATGGGCGGCACGGTGGCCCAGTGACTAGCACTGTTGCCTTACAGCAAGAATACCAATGGCGTCGGGTCCTTGCTGGGCCATCTGGTATTTCTGTGCAGAGTTTGCATATTCTCCCCGTGTCCGAGTGGGTTTCCCCCGGGTTCCCCGGTTTCCTCCCACCGTCCAAATATGCTCTATATTATAGATAAAATAAGCCTAAATCTTTTTTCTAATTTCTTACTCTCAAGAAGTTCACCTTAGCTTCAGCAGCGGGGGAGTTTGACATCGACCTGAGCTATGTGAAAGGGGAGAGCCCTGGGCTCGAGGATCCCTTGAGCTCAGGGCTCTCTCCCGGGACAGCATGCCAAACAAGCTATATGATCAATCGTGAGCTAAGCGTGAACTCATGAAATAACGTTTATTGCATTACTTTAGTGTCAAGTTCATTACCATGCTGGTGTTTATTAGTTGTGTGAATGGCACTAAGCTCCTTCTATATATGCGGGTCTGCCTGTGGATAATCACCACCTGCTTTTGGTTGTGTTCTTTTGTGTGTGTAACAAAAGTAGAATGTGTAGATGTTAGTACTTTAAAACATAAGTGTATTTACATATACTGCATTTATTATAACTATAAAATGAAATATGGTAGTTTACTGTACATTTTGTGCTCTTCCAGCAACAACCAAGTACTCAGAAACTCCCATACACTTTCAAACTCATTCACTACAGCCAATTTAGTTCATTCAATTCACCTATGTATTCACGCATGTCTTTGGACTGTGGGGGAAACTGGAGCAAACCTGCACGAACACGGGGAGAACATGTGAACTCCACACAGAAATGCCAGCTGACTCAGTCGGGACTCAAACCAGTGACCTTCTTGCTGTGAGGTGACAGTGCTAACCACTGAGCCAATGTGTTGCACTTTTTGGAGCTTAATGAAATTAATGTTTTTTTGTATTAATGATCAAAATGTTCTAAGCTATGACGTTTGTAAGATGTTTTAACGTTCAAATAAAAAGATCTCTTAAATGTGAGCCAGGACAAAAATACCAGTCATAATTCTCTATTTGTTTTAAATTATGATTTATCATTCATTCATTTTCTTTTTCGGCTTAGTCCCTTTATTAATCCGGGGTCGCCACAGCGGAATGAACCACCAACTTATCCAGCACATGTTTTACGCAGCGGATGCCTTTCCAGCTGCAACCCATCTCTGGGAAACATCCATACACCCTCATTCACACTCATACACTACGGACAATTTAGCCTACCCAATTCACCTGTACCGCATGTCTTTGGACTGTGGGGGAAACCCATGCAAGCGCAGGGAGAACATGCAAACTCCACACAGAAACGCCAACTGACCCAGCCGAGGCTCGAACCAGCGAACCAGCTTTGTCCCTTGCGGGGTCGCCACAGCGGAATGAACCACCAACTTATCCAGCACAATTTTACGCAGCGGATGACCTTCCAGCCGCAACCCATCTTTGGGAACTTCCACACACACATTCACACTCATACACTATGGACAATTTAGCTTACCCAATTCACCTGTACTGCATGTCTTTGGACTGTGGGGGAAACCGGAGCACCCGGAGGAAACCCACGCAAACGCAGGGAGAACATGCAAACTCCACACAGAAACGCCAACTGACCCAGCCCAGCCGAGGTTCGACCTGCGACCCAGCGACGTTCTTGCTGTGAGGCAACAGCACTACCTACTGCGCCACTGTGTTGCCATGATTTATCATATGAAAGCTAAATAAAAAATGTTTCCATTGATGTATAATTTGTTAGGATAAGACAATGTTTAGCTGAAATGCAACTAATAAAAAAATCTGGAATCGGAGGATTCATACAAATCTAAATACTGAGACAAATTGCCTTTAAACTTGTCTAAATTAAGTACTTAGCAATTCATATTAATAATCAGAAATGTCGTTTTTGATGTATTTACAAAAGAAAATTGACTAAATATCTTAATGTAATGTGATTTTTACTTAACACTCTAATGATTTTTGACAGAAAAGAAAAGACTTTCATTTTGACACATACAATGTATTGTCGTGCAGCATAAAAACATAGGGTTTTGTGGTCCAGTGTCACACATGTCAAAGAAAAAAAAGGCTAAATTGATATGTCATGATCTTTTTCACAAACACATGTTTAACTAAAAGGATTTTGGAAGGTTGTTTTTACACATGTAGGACTCGGAATTGACTGATATTTACTCTTTAATGCATCAGTGGACTTTCTATCAGCATGAAAATGGCATATCAGCCAGAACCAAGAGATTCCCCTTTCGTTTAGATTACATCTCTGTTCAAATGGACCCGTGGCTCACTTCACAGTCTTGAAGCCTCTTTGGGCTTGTCTTTCCTAAAGTGCTGCTGTCCCAGAGGAGTTTGGAAGTGCTTTGAGCTCTCTGCGAGTGCAAATCCTTTCATACTGACTGACGGGCCGCAGCTCTATACCAATTTGTCCCAAATCTCTGCTGGTCTCTTGGGCTGTCTCACATACTGTGAAGTGCTGGAACCCTTTTATCCAGCTAGGAGAGAGGTCTGTTCCTTTAGGCACTTTGACCTATTTCTATGGCCAAAGTCAAGCTGTTATTGTTATTTATGTTTGCTCAATTATTATTAAAGGGATAGTTTGGCCAAAAATGAAAATGCTCTCATCATTTACTCACTCTTTACTTGTTACAAAGCTGTTTGAGTTTCTTTCTTCCACAAAAGAAGATATTTTGAAAAATGCTGGTAGCTGGCACCCATTGACTTCCATTGGATTTTTGTTTTTCTATTATGGAACTTGTACACTCAAAAAAATATTTAACCCCAAAAGTTAAACTTTATGTAATTCAATTGGATGTCAATTTTCCATCCAATTTAATCACATAAATCCAACGTAAAAGTTAACATTAGTTTAAGCTTAACCTCTTCATGTTCAGTTTACATGAATTAATTAAATAAACTTTATGACAACTGCTGTACTCTGTTTTATGCTTGTATAATACATAAACTTTACTCATTTCTAATAAGTTATTGTTATTTGCTTAATATAATCACCTTTTATGTTCTTAGATATATATTAAATAATTACTCAAAACAGGTTACATTTTCAAATATTTATTGTGTAAATATAGTAAATAAGTATTGTGTTATTTCTCCATGAGTCCAAAGTAACATCCAAACTGATCTGCATGAAAAAAATTGCATGATCAACTAATGTATGTACACAATTTGTTTTAAATTAACATTTACAAGTAGCTTATATTGCATATATTGCTATAACTAAATGTCAAGAAATTGTGAAAAGATCAGAGAGAGAAATGACATACCATAAGTGAGTGACTGACATTAATCTGTTAAATTATGGAATTATGTCACAATGATGTTTCTGTAATATTAAAAACAACATGAAAATTACATAAAATTAGACATGATTGGACACGATTTTAACATGACATGATTCATTCTACAAACCTTTACGTCTACATTTCAAATATTCTCAAGTTTGTACAGTGCTTCATCAAATTTGTTAAGCATAGAAATGCTAATTATTAATACACTGGTCGTGCAGTCTTCCTAAACGATGAATATAGCGTAGTAGATCATATATCATTTAAAATGAACCAAATTGCAGATAAGTGAAAACAAATCATAATGATATAATAGTGTTTAATTTGTTCTTACATGCTTGCAAAGTGAATTAACGTAAGTTACGTCGAGATGGCACTGTTTTAATAAAAATCATGCAAGCAATCTGCTTATTGTAACGTTATTTGCAAAAAGTATGCACATACTCAAGCAATATCATTTTAACATACCAAGAAACGGCAGAATATATCTAACGTTAATTCGCCGAAATGCGAGTCAATATCGATCATATCAATGAACCACGTCATAAAAATTGTCTACATCAGATCACAAATGAAGAAAATATCTTACCTTAATAATCTCTTGATCAGTTCTTCAGTGTTTCTTTCTTGCTACCGTTGTCATCCTTGCGGTTTAGTTAACCGACTTTACCCTGAAGGCGCCAAGGCGGGCATGCGCATCAATTTCAAACACTGACGGCGCGCGCATGTCAGTGTTTTTAATCTATGCGCATGCGCAGCATCCGCATTTGTTGCATTACTGCAACGAATTAGATATAGTTTATGAAATTTGATTAGGTTTGTTTCGAGTCCATTCAATTCATGTTAAGACAGCATAATTTGTAACAATAATAGTTATTTTATACTTTTTTTAAATAAACTTTATTTAAATTATTTACTTAATTGTAATTACAGGCAAGAATCATTTTTTTGAGTGGTGCCAGCAACAAGCATTCTTTAAAATGTTGTGTCTAACAGAAGAAATAAAAAATTAAGAATATATTTTAAAGAAAGCTGGAAATCTGTAACTATTGATCTACGTTTGATTTTCCTCTTATGGAAATTAGCGATTACAAGTTTTTTAGCATTCCTCAATTTTTTCTTTGGTGTTTAACAGAATAAAAAAACGTGTTTGGAACTAGGGTGAATAATTATTAGTGTGTGGGTTTTCATTTTGTAAAGATTCGGGGTACAATGGAGTTGAAGATCCAAATGCAGTTTATTAAGAGAGTCGTCAGGCAGACAAAGGTCAACACAGGGACAGATAGGGATGGCCGACGTGAAACTGACGTTTCGAACAGTGTCGGGATGCCGAAGTGCAATTGTTGAAACACTGCACCGAATATGATCTGAAACGCCCAGGTCACATGACTAAGGTGATTCGAAACACTTAGGTCACGTGACTAAGGTGTAAACAGCCATGTCACATGGCTACGGTTAAAAAGGTTTAAAAAAATCCAGTTCACAAATACTTTTTATATTGAAAATACGTCATTTTGTGTTTTTTTTTTTTTCTTTCACCAAATCAGTGACATATTTTATGAACTTGACAATTAAAGGGTTAAAATCCTGTAATTTTCTGAGCAATTTATTAGTTTTGATCAGGACTGATGTTGATTAACAGATTTATGCAAAAAAATTTGAAAAATAATATTAATCAGGTGTTTTTACAGCAGTTTAATTCAGCAGATGTTTTCATCCCGAACAAAACGAAAGGGTAGTAAATTTGCCCAGAGTGTACCATTGAGTTCTCAAAATATGTGTCAAAATTAGATTTGTCACACAGAAAAGGTTGTGGCCAAATTAAGACACAAAATCACCCCAGAGTAGATGAAAACATCCCAAACAGTAAGAGTTAAATGATCACTGATAACTGATTTCTGGTTAATTTGGTTCTTCAAACAAGTTCGCGAGTCAAGTTAAAATGTCTGATTGAACTGATCTGAGATGTGTGTTGTGAAGAACTGATCTATCGATTCTCAAAATCGTATTCAGCAATGCAACGATTGGTCGACGACACAGCAGTGTAATGACATCAGCTGTTTAATATTCAATTATCCATGTGAGCAAAATTACATTAAATTTGTAGTAAACTGTTTGTTAGATATTATACGCAATATCTTTTCTCTTTCATTTTTTGGCCGCACTATACCTTTAATAATGATTGAGCAAACGTATATAACAAAAAAAGGGTCACGATCACAAGTGATCTAGCTTTTGCAGATTGCTGAAGAACAACAAATCTGCCACTTTAATGAACTACAGATCCTATCATCCACTTCACTCACACACCTGGCCCAGATTTGATTTCAAACACACACAGCTGAAGCTGTTCTGGACTAATCAGAAGGACCATAAACACAGCACAAACACACATTGTTGCTGAGAGCTGTAAGTGATCAATTCAAAGCATTTCTTTGTTCTTGCCTTTCGTGGTTTTGACCTTTGCTTTGTTTATTGTTTTATGTTGTTTTGCCGCATATCCCGACCTTTCGCCTGTTCTCAGACTACGCTTTTGGTTTATCTGCATGCTCCTGTATGTCCCTAGTGGTGGGGAAAGCGTGGTTTCATAAAACACTGAAACAATTGAAGCAAATGTGTCGAAGCTTCAAAACGTTTCAAAACCGGTCTCTACAGTGACACCTAGTGGTCATTTTTATGAATTGCTCTGGAGTAGCTATAGCAAAGAAGCAGTTGAGCAAATTGATGTATTAAACCCCACGTTGTAGAGTCGAGGTTTCAATGGATTTAGTAAAGCGATGAGAGTTCCAGACTAGCATGCTGAGATATGGGTTCGAATCCTGAAGACTGAGGTTGATTAACAGAAAAATGTATCTGCTGCATTTTTACAGTAGTTTAATTTAGTGGATGTTTTCATCCCTAACATAACAAAAGGGTAGTACATTTGAACAGTGCACAGGGGTTAACATTCTTCAAAATAAAAAATAAAGAATACATTTTAAAGAAAGCTGGAAATCTGTAACTATTGACTTCCATTTTTGTTTCCTATTATGGAAATCAGTGGTTACAGGTTTTTTTATCTTTCTTTAAAATATCTTTTTTGATGTTCAACAGAAAAAAAGAAACACATACATGTTTAAAACAACTTTAGGCTGAGTAAATCACTTTTTTTTGTGAATTATCTCTTTAAAGAAGACTTATAGCACTGTGATTTAAACCGCAGCATGACAGTGAGCTCAGAGTATAAATAATCTAATCATAATTTCCATCTTGATATGTGATATCATTTACAAATATGATTTTTGCAAGCAAGACTCATTATCAAAGAAGCCTCTTCCTGTTTTAACATAAATTCTGTATTCATTTTAATACATAAATTGAAATCTATCTTGTTTAAAGGCTGTGCTCTATATTATGGTACATTTCAAATGGATGTTCATCTCATGCATAAGATCTGAGTTATAAGCGGACAGACTTATATAGAAACTGCTCAATCATCATACTGGTGAAAACAGTGAATAATTGATATTTTCTAAAAAACTATGCCGCAAGTTTCTGGTAAAACCCTCTCAAGTCATTTATTTTGTTTAAAAATGTATTTATATTTATTTAATTTTTTTAATTATAGATGTTTTTTTTTTTTAAATGACTGAGTACATTCCGTTTTTTCCACTTAAATAAAAAGGTAATAGAGTAAAAATAAATATCCGGTGCACCTTTTTTTTTTTTTTTTACCCTTTTTTTAATGATGCTGGGAAGAGTTTGTTGACGGCCATAGTTGGCGAGGCATCAGATGTATGTGCTGGCTCAGGGAGAATTAAATTGGCAGGCAGAAAGAAAACCAGCATTTTGTGTTCATTGCAAGTGCATGTGGCACAGTTCACGCTCATTAAAACAGCCTTGACGACTCTGCTTGGCCAACGGTTTGTTATACTGAGGTTTATTGATTTAAGAAGAACTCTTTTAATTAAGTGCATTATATGTAAATGCACAATTGTGGTCACATTTAGCAGCAAAATTGTTGATCTTTTTCAGCTCCTGTCCATGCGAGTAGAATCCAATCAAATAGTATTAATATTGTGGATGAGAGCTTTTATTTGGATGTGTTTGGATGCTAGTCAAAAGAATCCATCTGGCTGATGAGGTCTTTATTACAATCATTTGAGAGTGTTGAGTGATTTATTGGCAAGGCATTTTCAGATCGCAAAGATGAATTATAGTGGTTTTACCATGGTTTTCTTTTTGTGTCTTATTGCTTAAGTGATTCGGATTTCATTTCACACAAGCTTTATCAGAAAAAAAAAAACACAGTTAAATTAACAGAGCAGGAATTGTTTTCACAGTATTTTCTATAATGTTTTTTTCTTCTGGAGAAAGTCTTATTTGTTTTATAGAGTGGAGGAACTATGACGTCAAAAACCTAGAAGCGAGTTAGCATTTTAGCATTTTAAATGCCCATAATGATGCTCTAAACGGGGTGGTAACAACTTTAGAGAAGAATCCCATAATTTCTTTGTGAAAATTGTATTGTTTGATATCTTTTTTGTTTCACAAGCTTTGGAGATGTAACATAAATTCCGCTTTTAAATAATAGGTCACCTATAGCTTTTGCCATGAGCCACGGCTGTGTTCAAAATGACATCAATGTTTTCAAAGTGCACTGCGAAGGGAGCGCAATTGTAAACATGAAGATCACTAGTAACTGATCTGTAAAAATACTTTGAAATTACACCTAAGAGCTGCTTTTTTAATAATAATTCCAAGTTTAAATGTTAGAATGTTCTAAACGAATAGGGCATAGGGGGGATAACTGGGAATAGCACATAGCCAGGAACTATGTTTCTAACTACAGCTACAGGGTGCCACGCCTCCTTTTTAAAATCGTACATTTTCGTACGACTCAACTCGTACGAATTAGCGAATTAGCCACTAAACTGACAAAACGTAAAATACTTACATTTCCTCGTGAGATCAGGCTGGTTTGATCACAGAACTTATTATTTGCAATCTTCGAAAAGTCTATGGGAAAATCCTATAGGGATTTTATTGAGGAAACCAGTTTTATGCTAGTAGCTGATTGGCCTACAAGCTGATGTCATAGTTCCTCCACTCTATTTTGGCTAGAATAAAAGCAGCTTTTTTTTTTAAACCATTTTTATGTGAACATTATTAGCCCCCTTAAGCATTTTTTTTTATTGTTTACATAACCAACATAGGGTAATTCTGAAAATGTAGCCCTATATACATTTTTGGAAATTGTGAATTATGCAGCCAGAAGCTTTTTAAAACACTATCAGTTGTGTTTAGGGAAGGAGGTGTGTGGGGTTATCGGTCGGTTGGTCAGTCAGTCAGTCAGTCAGTCAGTCAGTCAGTCAGTCAGTCAGTCAATCAGTCATTCAGTCGATAGCGGCCTCTGGTGGATTCACAAAAACAAAAACTGCTAAAAAAAAAACATACCTACTGGGACATATTTGGCGCTCTCTAGAAATGTATATAGTGGTACATTTTCAGAATGGGCCTAGGTTGAAAAAAAAACATTGTTATACAATTGCTTGCTTATTTATGCCCAAATTACCTAATTAACCTAGTTAAGCCTTTAAATGGCACTTTAAGCTGAATACTAGCGTCTTGAAAATTATCTAGTAAAATATTATGTACTGTCATCATGGCAATTAGAAACGTCTGGGTTGAATATGAAGGTGATTTGATGCTTAGCAAAAGTTGCAGAGACCTTTACTGATATCAAAAGGCTTTTTTGATGCAAAATTAATTTAGAAATTAGTTATTAAAACTATTATGCAGTGTTGGGCAGTAGTGACTCTACTAGCTTAACTACATTTCTCAGTTGCGTGTCGCTTGTGTCGCTACTTTCTAAGTCAAACAGCTTTTTAGTAGCGAAGCTATTTTTTAGTCAAGTAGCGCAGTAGCGTCCACACAAGCTACATTTACCAATAAGTGATGCCACTGATATTCACGGTGCTGTAAGGCTGGTGTCTAGCCGATGAAAGTAAATCCATATGATGGCGAGAATGATGATTTCTTCTTCTTTCTGTTTTACTGTGGTCGACAACAAACCTTTTGGTTTGTTACTGCCACCTCTCACTCTGGGGTGCGTTTCCGAAAACCACCGTTAGCCAACTAAGGTCGCAAGTTCTGTCATTACAACATAGTTCATTGATTTGACGTTTTCCAAATCCGTCGTTCCAACAAACATTCGCAAACTGCGTCGCAAACTTGTGCACTTGCAACTTCACCTCTGGAGCTGTAGTTAGAAACATTTTTCCTGGCTGTGTTTTATTCCCAGTTATCCCCCCATGCCCTATTCGTTTAGAACATTCTAACATTTAAACAAAAAAAAAAAAGCATTAAAGTCATTTAAAGTCATCTCTCTTAGGACTAATTTGCTTTCAAAGTATTTTTTACAGTTCCAGCCTGTTTAGAGGATCAATATGGGCGATAACTAACGTGGTTCAAACGATGGATCTGTGACAGAAAAACTAGGGGTTTTAGGAAACACTCACTACATCGTTTTTTCTCAAACGATGCATCATACTATGATAGTTCAGCCGTGAGTTATGTCGTTGTTTGGGAAACGCACCCCTGGTCAGTGACATCACCAACCAATTACGCTAACATGAGAAAAATGCTTGATGGAAATGTTTTATTGACAGTTTTATTGATCGCTAAGATATGTTTGACTCGGGTTTAAGTGGCTTCGATTTAAAAATGAAAATTGCAAAAGTAGCTTAGATGTAGCTAAGCTACTTTTGCCAAGCAGCTTTTAGCTTAGCTTGCTACATTTCCCAGAGGGTAGCTTTTAGTGTAGTTAAGCTACATTTTATTTAGAGTAGCTAATAGCTTAGCTCACTACATTTTTCAAGTAGCTTGTCCAACACTGCTATTATGTTTACAAATGTGATGAAAAAATCTTCTCTCTATTAAACAGAAACTGGGAAAAAAATATACAGGGGGGGTAATAATTCAGGATGGCTAATAATTCTGACTTCAACTGTATGTGTGTATGTGTGTTAGACATGGGACAATAACCATTTTCAAGGTATACCGCGGTTTGAAAAAGTCAAGGTTTTAAAACCGCCAAAATTTTCTGTAATACCATTCCTACGGTATGTGTAAATACATTTTAATTTACATTTATTTTGTTTTTTTAGGACAACAGTATCTCCAGCAGAAAAAAATATCCAAAGATGCCTTTTTAATTGTAAAGAAAGCTTTGTTTATGAAACAAATGAAGACAGCAGAAGTCAATGATTCATTTGAATTATTAGCCTGACATGTTTACTGCTGCAAAATATTTGAAATCTTTCACAAAATAAAATATATTCGTAGGGGTGGGGGGGTGAGGGGGGGGGGGGTGGGGGGGGGGGGGGGGGGGGGGGGGGGGGGGGGGGGGGGGGGGTTTTGTTTTTTACCGACATTTAAAATTAATATATTTTAGAGTAGTAATCGCAATACCATGATACCGTTAAACCGTGATATTTTATCCAAGGTTATCATACCGTCAGAATCTTATACCGGTCCATGCCTAATGTGTGTGGTTGATTGCTTTGTTTTGCACATCATAAATTACATTATATGACCAGTGAACTACAGTACAGTATGATCATCATAAAAGTACTGACACGCGGTAAAGAAGATGAGTGAACTAAATCAGCCGTATATGCTCGCAGACTCTAAAGAGTGTGCTGTACTCAGCCATGAAACTTTCATGACAGTTTAGCCAGTGAGTATGAAGTGCTTCAGCTGCACTCAGCAGAAGATTGAATGCAGTCCACTTTATAATGTCATGTTTCTACACAATCCCTGTGAACAACACTAAGATGATTTACTGTAAGGCTGTACAAAGTGTTTTGGTCTTCAGTTAGGAGTAAAACATCCACCATACACACTCCTTAGAACAGTGTTTAAATGAATTTGTAAATGTCTATGCTGCATGTTTTTTCTCTCAGGAACAATATAAACATACTGTATAAACATACTGAACAACTTACCGTATAACTTTTTTAACATGATTTTGTTCCAAATGATTTCCCCACTTAATTTTTCAGTTTCACTTGAAGAGGGGCTTTACTGCAAGTCAAATGGTCTAATGCTCTTTTGGATGTGTTTGGGTGATTTCAAAAATTCTTATCTGTGCTAATTGGGTACTACAGTATATGTTCTGGAATGATAGCAACCTCAAAATGTGCTTTTGGAGTGGACTAGAACTGTTCCATCTATTGCCCAGGAGAGAAACATCTTGCACCATACTAAAGTACAGTGGTTACAATTTTTATTTACCTTTACAGCAGGGGTCACCACACTGGGTCCTTGAGGGCCGATGTCCTGGAGATTTGAGCTCCAACCTTAATCAAACACACCTGAACTAGCCAATCAAGGTCTTACTAGGTATACTTTAAGCTTGAGCTAGGACATCAGCCCTCCAGGGGTCCATTCTACGAACGTGGACTACTCAATTAGCTGGATTTGGTTATTGACGATTTGACATGATCCAAGATCGTTTTGTTCTTCAAAACTCATCCGTGAGTTGTTGTCATAGCAACAGTTCTGGTAGCTCAAATCTGTTTATTTCATATAAACAGGATTAGATCGGGTCTTTTCAAGCAAAGGTAATAATGGAATATGTACCGAATGCTGATATTTTCTTACAGTAGTAACATATAGGTTATATACACTTGGGAAAATAGTAAAATAATGTTTAAAAGTTATTATGTACTAATATATTATAAATTATTATATATGTATATATGAATATATACATTCACAATTTATAACAATGAATAATATTTAATATTATATAATTAATAATGTTTATATACATATAAGTTTTAAAAAACATATAAATAAAACTTATGCAATCTGCACTCTGAAATAAAAGTACAAAAACACGGTGGTTCTCCCCAAGGGGATCAAAGAGAACATTTATTAATATGGACTATTTAGATACAAACGTGTACTATTTTAAGGTACCGAAACAGCTTTACAATTTCTGTATGATGACATGGCCAATATTCGACTGTTTTTTGTTTGTTTGTTTGTTTTTTATAAAGGAATAACAATTTATGCAGTCATGCACATGTTTTGACAGCTAATATGACACAGGCTAATTCTGAGAACGTAGTTCCGTGGACGTTTCTGGAGACCGCGAATTATGTAGCCAGAGGTATGTATGGCTGCGTTTCATTTTTTTAAGTGAACACTATGAGGCGGTATAACGCCGTTCCTTTTGGCGCTTACCGGCAGACCGCTAACCTCCGTGTGGAGGCCTTTCCTGCTGCAACCAGTTTGTCCCGTTAGCTCATTGTGTACGCCGGCGGACTTGAGACGCAGACAGGAGTTGACGACGATGACCAGGTTTGAGTCTGGGGAAGAGCAGTTCCAGAAATCAGGTAAGACAAAAACAGAATCCAAAAAAATAAAATAAACGAGTGAACAACAGGGTGAGAATGTGGTAAAATCTGAAAATGTGGTAAAAATCAGACGAGGGCCGTTCTTTTTCTGGGGTGCGTTTCCCAAACAACGACGTAACTCGCGGCTGAACTATCATAGTGCGATGCATCGTTTGGCAAAAAAAACGATGTAGTGACGAGTGTTTCCCAAAACCCGTAGTTTCTCTGTCGCAGATCCATCGCTTGAACCACGTTAGTTATAACGTAAAACGCCCATAATGATGCTCTAAACGGGGTGGAGTAACTTCTTTAGAGAACAACCCCACCATTTCTTTGTGCAAATTATATTGTTTTACACAAACACGCAGTTAAAATAAAATTCAATATTAGTTTTGGTAAAAACATGCACTCGCTTTCCATATTAATTAAAACATAAGTAAATGGCACATATAGAGCCTGTGTTTCCTTTACTAATATTATTGAGAAGTTGAACATTACATATTCTATTCTAAAACATAAAATCACTTACAAAAGCGAACACTATTCTAATATCATATATAAATCATATAAATAAATAAATAAATAAATAAATAAATAAATAAATAAATAAATAAATAAATAAATAAAGAGGCGATTTATTATAAATATATTTACTTTAATAATAATATTAACAATATTAATGATGATGATGATTATTATTATTATTATTATTATTATTATTATTATTATTATTATTATCATTATTGTTATTATTTAGGATATTGTTGATTAATTTAAAAAAAATAATAATACAATTTGACACATGCAAACCACTGCAGAAAGTTCTAACCAACAGACCCATGTCATATACAGCAGAGAAACTTAATAAATAACCCAGTATAAAATAAAATAATTAAGGTATGCTATGTTTTTAATTTTCACAAGCTTTGGAGACGTACTGTAACATAATTTCCGCTTTTAAATATACCTATAGCTTTCGCCATGAGGCTGTGTTCAAAATGATATCAATGTTTTCAAAGTGCACTGCGAAGGGAGCACAATTGTAAGCATGAAGATCGCTAAAACTGAACTGTAAAAATACTTTGAAAGCAAATTACACCTAAGAGAGATTAACTTAATGCTTTTTTATTTTTAATAATTTCAACTTTGAATGTTAGAATGTTCTAAATGAATAGGGCATAGGGGGGATAAGTGGGAATAGAACACAGCCAAGAACTATGCTTTTAACTGCAGCTCCAGAGGTGTCGTTTCAAGTGCTCAAGTTTGCGACGCAGTTTGCGAATGTTCGTTGGAGCGATGGATTTGGGAAACAGCAAATCAACGAACTATGTTTGTAACGACAGAACTTGCGACCTTAGTTGGCTAACGATGGTTTTGGGAAATGCACCCCTGGACGGCTTTTGTAAACCGTTGGTTGGGTTTAGGGAAGTATGTGGGTGGGCAGGTCAATTGGTAAAATTGGTTGGGTTTAGGGAAGGAGGAGGGTGGGTCAGTCAATTGGCCTGTCGCCCAGTCAATCATTCAGTCAGACAGACAGACAGACGGTCGGTCGACAGCGGCCTCTGGTGGGTTTACGCGAGAACAGCGTGTGTGCGAACGGCACTCGAGAGAGACATTTGAAATATGAAAAAGCGCACGCAGCGACCTCTCGCGGATTTGCGAAAACAAAAACTGCAAAAATACGTACCTCCCGGGACGTATTTCGCGGTCTCCAGAAACGTCTGGGTTGAATATGAAGGTGATTTGATGCTTAGCAAAAGTTGCAGACATCTTTACTGATATCAAAAGGCTTTAATTTAATTTAGGCTTAATTTAAACAGCTGGTTATTAAGAAACTTGAATAGACCTACTATAATAAAGAAAATTCGCTCTAAATGTAAAACTAAATAAATAAATACTCTTGACACATGAACGGGTAAAACCTGCAGCCCACAACAAAGGTGGAAATTTATTGTGTATAATATTTAACAAACCATTTACTATGAATTTCATGTAATTTTGCTCACGTGGATAATTGAATATTACTCAGATGATGTCATTACGCTGTTGTTCCATCAACCAATCATCGGATTGCTGATCATGGTTTCGAGGATCGATAGATCTGTCCTTCACAACACAAGCAGTCACCTCAGATCAGTACATCCAGACATTTTAATCTGATTCGCGAACTTGTTTGAAGAACCAAATTAGCCAGAGATCAGTTATGAGGTTAAAAGTTCCAGGATCTGTCAAATCATCTTACATCTGGGGTGTCCAAACTGGGTCCTGGAGGGCCGGTGTCCTGCATATTTTAGCTCCAACTTGCCTCAACACACCTGCTAGAATGTTTCTATAAAGCCTAGTAAGAGCTTGGTTATAGCCCTGGTGTGTCTGATTGGGATTGGAGCCAAACTTTGCAGGACCTTTTCCAAGACAGAGTTTGGACCACCCCTGTCTTAGATCATTTAAGCGAGGTATGGACCAGGTTTGGTGACCCCATGCTTCATTGTCAGACAATTAAAGAACAATGATGCCCTACCAGTCCACTCCTCCTATCTGCTGTTGGATGTCATACCTGGACCCTATCTTCGAAAGCTTAAGTCACTACTTTTAATCACACCCACTATGGACTTAGACACCCACCATTAGAGACCTAGAACCTGTGCTCACATCAGACAGAAAGTTCAAGCCAGAACCTACCAAGTATACTTGCTGGAGGTTAAGCCTTATCCCAAATTGTCCCTGAGACAGTCTACACTGGCATCCTTGTCAATCCCTCTTGAAATTTTGGTACTGTATCACTTTATTTTGTTGCTGCCTTTAACACATGTTGTTGATTATAAGTTACATTGCCACTACATGCCAATTAATTTGCATTAAAGTATCATTAGAATGTAAGGTTGGAGTTAGAGTTAGGGTTAGTGTATGTTGATGTACAGTAATTGCAAAGTTTCTTATAGTCAGGATAATGTTCATTGGTGGAGCAGTGTGAGTAGATGGTAATCAGACCGTCTACTGACACTCTAATGAGAATTCTTTCTCATGTAGTTGCAATTGTTGGAAAAAAATGAGAACCCAGTCCAGGAGACTCGCTTCAAGCAGAATTTCTTTATTTAGACATGTTGGTTGTTCTTCAGTCAAACAGCGTCTTCAAGAAGTCTTACAATCTGCAAGTCCAAAAAGTCTGCAAGTCTATGAGTTTAATAAGTCTGAATTGAGACAAAGATGTCCTGTCTTTATTATGTTTTTAGGAGGAAAGCAGTGGCTAGGTGGATATGGCTAAATAGAGCATGTAAACGAAGCATTGGAGTCAGCAAGATAAACTGCATTTCCCAGCCATGATCCCATCAACATAACTGTGTCCATTCAGATGCATAGGTGTGAATTCAATCAGCCACTTGAGGCTTTGCCCGGTAGTCAGGAACTGCATAAAGACAATAGGATAAAATATATCTTGGTCTGCTATAGTTTTGAATAAAATTATATAATTAAAAACCAAACAATATAACTTTTCAGTTATATAAATATCAATGTTTAGTTGAAACTATATTAAATAAATGTATATTTCCACACAATGTAACTTATAGTCTTCAAAATGTGCATAACTCTTTCAATAGTCCCATCTAATATCCTGTCTCCTCTCCTCTTCACGTCATGTTTATTTGTACTGTATAGCTCATTTCACCATAACTAATTCCTTTGTCTCCACTGAGTCTATCTAGCTCCCAATCTCCTATGCCTCCACTGGTTCCACTCAGCTTCAGTCTCTAATGTTTCTGCTGGTTCTGTTCAGCCATACATCCCTTGAGTCTCAGCTGGTTCTGCCCAGCCCTGAGTCTCCTGCATCATTAATGGCTCTGGGTAGCCCTGAGTTTCATTCATAAGTCAGTTCTAAGGCTTCTTCATTGTAATTGCTGCCACCCAGCCTCTGGAACACTCCTCTTTTTTTTTCAACTCCAACTTGGTCCTCAGTGACCCCACCTTGGTCTAGCTTGATCCCATGAGCCTTTAGCTCCTTCTTGGCCTTCCAGGCATTCCTAAGGCAGGAGTACCATGGTGCAAATTCTGTTGGTCAGAAGATTGCACATCCAAGCACACGTCATGGGAAAGTTTATTTGAAAATCATTCGGATGCAGTGATATACAACACAATGTTATGACACTGCTAATTCTGAAGCAACCGCATGAAATAAACATGGCCAAAAACACGGATGGAGGAAAGCATTTCTTTTAGAGCCTTCCTCCCTCTATCTCTTTCTTTCTTTCTTTCTTTCTTTATTTATTTCAATGTCTCTCATAACTATTGATATGAGCCGTGAATGTACACAAAATGCACAGGTTCTTTTTCATCACCGGAAACCAGTACATGGCTTGACAATAAGGACTGCCTGATGGCCCGGGGGCAGCATGCGAGACGTTCGGGACAGTAGACAGGATTGTTACTGGCCAGTGCTGCCTTGTCACTGAAGTTAAATTTGGCTGCAACTGCCTGTCAATTGTGTGCAAATAGGGTGCTTTCACACCTAGACTTTTGTTTCGGAACCTGTTCCATTTGCCCACTTAGCGTGGTTTGTTTGGCATATGTGAATCCCGCAAACGCTGAAACAATCAGTCCAAGACTGCCTGAATGAGGTGGTCTCGGAAACGAACTCTGGAGCGGATTGATTATAATGAGAAAGCAAAATGATCCAACAAACTAACGAACCAGGCTAAATCCCAGTGTATTATGGTCGTGTAATAACCATATATTCGGCTATATGAGGAGAGAATTATGAGTAGGGTGGGATATTCCTACCAGCAAATGTGCGTTTCATGTCGAATACGAAAGTGAAAGCATGCTGAAATATTACAGAGTGCTGTTTATCCGTTTTTAAAATTGACAGAAACTACTATCTGATAATTTTTCCATATTTGAATCTTCTAATATTTTGTATTGGGCGATGCGGTGGCGCAGTAGGTAGTGCTGTCGCCTCACAGCAAGAAGGTCGCTGGTTCGAGGCTCAGCTGGGTCAGTTGTCGTTTCTGTGTGGAGTTTGCATGTTCTCCCCATGTTCGTGTGGGCTTCCTCCGAGTGCTCCAGTTTCCCCCACAGTCCAAAGGCATGTGGTACAGGTGAATTGGGTAGGCTAAATTGTCCGTAGTGTATGAGTGTAAATGAGTGTGTATTGATGTTTCCCAGAGATGGGTTGCAGCTGGAAGGGCATCCGCTGCGTAAAACATGTGCTAGATAAGTTGGCGGTTCATTCCGCTTTGGCACCCCTGATTAATAAAGGGACTGAGCCAAAAAGAAATTGAATGAATGAATATTTTGTATTAGGCCTATTGTTTTGTTCATTTCTGCACTGACACCCCGAGGCTCGAACCAGCGACCTTCTTGCTCGTGTTACCCACTGCGCCATCTTATTGCCATTATTATTATTTTTTTTATTATTATTATTTTTATTTAATTACATCACAATTGTATTTTTTTAAATTGTCAATTGTATTTAAAAAAAGTTATGCTGAAGTTATGTTTGACTTTTGTCACATTAATTAAAATATGTGGCTAAAAAAATAGCTATTAACTTCTTTTATTTTGGTGAGGCCAGTGATAATTTTGGCTGGACAAGTAAAAATGTGAACCACTGGCCTGATTGAGCAGTGAGCCCGATGTTCAGCGAGTTTATCTTCCTGATTGGTCAACTTCAGATAGACTCATTTTTTGACAAGTTTAAAAATGATTGGTAGATCGTAATCAGCTCAACTCCTTCCACACTGTACAAGCCACATCCAAGAGAGCATCAACGATTTCAATGTGACTTCTCCTGATTGGAAAAAAAAAATGCGTACGAACTTGTAAAAGAGCAAAAATCGTACCATGTACACCCTCCTTTCCAGTATGTCACTATGGATCTCCATCTCCTCAGCTCTTCCTGGGTATCCACTATAGCTATCCAACATAGCTTAACATTGCTGGATTCTGCGTTCTCTTCTCTCTTCTCCCAGCAGGCACACAACATCATAAGACATTAATACTAGGTTAGATTTAGGTCATGACGTCAGGTGACCAAAATTCAATGTCTGGCCAGCGTCTAAGGACAATGTTATTTTGACATCCAATAATGACGTCAAATTACATTGATATTTAGTTGATTTTAGGTTGTGTTGGAAAGAGACCAAACTCCAGCATCTGATAGATGTCATAGTGATAACGTTCACACAACGTCAAGGTCTAACATGATTAGACGTTAATATTTGGTTGACTTTAGGTTGATTTTAGGTTGGACATTGACGTCGGTCTGACGTTGGGTTCTGATGTCACCTGATTTTCATTTCCAAACAAAATCCAAAGTCCCCATGACGTTGGGGTACATTGTCAATATGACATCAGTTCGACGTCCTGGGCCTGCAGGGCTCATTGGTTCCTCCCTCCATTTACTTCATTCTGGTTTCTCTCAGACTTCTCCTGATTGGAAAAAAAAATGCGTACGAACTTGTAAAAGAGCAAAAATCGTACCATGTACACCCTCCTTTCCAGTATGTCACTATGGATCTCCATCTCCTCAGCTCTTCCTGGGTATCCACTATAGCTATCCAACATAGCTTAACATTGCTGGATTCTGGGTTCTCTTCCATCTTCTCCCAGCAGGCACACAACATCATAAGACATTAATACTAGGTTAGATTTAGGTCATGACGTCAGGTGACCAAAATTCAATGTCTGGCCAGCGTCTAAGGACAATGTTATTTTGACATCCAATAATGACGTCAAATTACATTGATATTTAGTTGATTTTAGGTTGTGTTGGAAAGAGACCAAACTCCAGCGTCTGATAGATGTCATAGGGATAACGTTCACATAACGTCAAGGTCTAACATGATTAGACGTTGATATTTGGTTGACTTTAGGTTGATTTTAGGTTGGACGTCGGCCTGATGTTGTGTTCTGATGTCAACCCGATTTTCATTTCCAAACAAAATCCAAAGTCCCCATGACGTTGGGGTACAATGTCAATATGACATCAGTTCGACATCCTGGGCCTGCAGGGCTCATTGGTTCCTCCCTCCATTTACTCCATTCTGGTTTCTCTCAGACTTCTCCTGATTGGAAAAAAAAATGCTTACGAACTTGTAAAAGAGCAAAAATGGTACCATGTACACCCTCCTTTCCAGTATGTCACTATGGATCTCCATCTCCTCAGCTCTTCCTGGGTATCCACCATAGCTATCCAACATAGCTTAACATTGCTGGATTCTGGGTTCTCTTCTCTCTTCTCCCAGCAGGCACACAACATCATAAGACATTAATACTAGGTTAGATTTAGGTCATGACGTCAGGTGACCAAAGTTCAATGTCTGGCCAGTGTCTAAGGACAACGTTATTTTGACGTCCAATAATGACATCAAATTACATTGATATTTAGTTGATTTTAGGTTGTGTTGGAAAGAGACCAAACTTCAGCATCTGATAGATGTCATAGTGATAACGTTCACACAACGTCAAGGTCTAACATGATGAGACGTTGATATTTGGTTGACTTTAGGTTGATTTTAGGTTGGACATTGACGTCGGTCTGACGTTGGGTTCTGATGTCACCCGATTTTCATTTCCAAACAAAATCCAAAGTCCCCATGACGTTGGGGTACAATGTCAATATGACATCAGTTTGACGTCCTGGGCCTGCAGGGCTCATTGGTTCCTCCCTCCATTTACTCCATTCTGGTTTCTCTCAGACTTCTCCTGATTGGAAAAAAAAAATGCGTACGAACTTGTAAAAGAGCAAAAATCGTACCATGTACACCCTCCTTTCCAGTATGTCACTATGGATCTCCATCTCCTCAGCTCTTCCTGGGTATCCACTATAGCTATCCAACATAGCTTAACATTGCTGGATTCTGGGTTCTCTTCTCTCTTCTCCCAGCAGGCACACAACATCATAAGACATTAATACTAGGTTAGATTTAGGTCATGATGTCAGGTGACCAAAATTCAATGTCTGGCCAGCGTCTAAGGACAATGTTATTTTGACATCCAATAATGACGTCAAATTACATTGATATTTAGTTGATTTTAGGTTGTGTTGGAAAGAGACCAAACTCCAGCATCTGATAGATGTCATAGTGATAACGTTCACACAACGTCAAGGTCTAACATGATTAGACGTTAATATTTGGTTGACTTTAGGTTGATTTTTAGGTTGGACATTGACGTCGGTCTGACGTTGGGTTCTGATGTTAACCCGATTTTTATTTCCAAACAAAATCCAAAGTCCCCATGACGTTGGGGTACAATGTCAATATGACATCAGTTCGACGTCCTGGGCCTGCAGGGCTCATTGGTTCCTCCCTCCATTTACTCCATTCTGGTTTCTCTCAGACTTCTCCTGATTGGAAAAAAAAATGCGTACGAACTTGTAAAAGAGCAAAAATCGTACCATGTACACCCTCCTTTCCAATATGTCACTATGGATCTCCATTTCCTCAGCTCTTCCTGGGTATCCACTATAGCTATCCAACATAGCTTAACATTGCTGGATTCTGGGTTCTCTTCTCTCTTCTCCCAGCAGGCACACAACATCATAAGACCTTAATACTAGGTTAGATTTAGGTCATGACGTCAGGTGACCAAAGTTCAATGTCTGGCCAGTGTCTAAGGACAACGTTATTTTGACGTCCAATAATGACGTCAAATTACATTGATATTTAGTTGATTTTAGGTTGTGTTGGAAAGAGACCAAACTTCAGCATCTGATAGATGTCATAGTGATAACGTTCACACAACGTCAAGGTCTAACATGATGAGACGTTGATATTTGGTTGACTTTAGGTTGATTTTAGGTTGGACATTGACGTCGGTCTGACGTTGGGTTCTGATGTCACCCGATTTTCATTTCCAAACAAAATCCAAAGTCCCCATGACGTTGGGGTACAATGTCAATATGACATCAGTTTGACGTCCTGGGCCTGCAGGGCTCATTGGTTCCTCCCTCCATTTACTCCATTCTGGTTTCTCTCAGACTTCTCCTGATTGGAAAAAAAATGCGTACGAACTTGTAAAAGAGCAAAAATCGTACCATGTACACCCTCCTTTCCAGTATGTCACTATGGATCTCCATCTCCTCAGCTCTTCCTGGGTATCCACTATAGCTATCCAACATAGCTTAACATTGCTGGATTCTGGGTTCTCTTCTCTCTTCTCCCAGCAGGCACACAACATCATAAGACATTAATACTAGGTTAGATTTAGGTCATGATGTCAGGTGACCAAAATTCAATGTCTGGCCAGCGTCTAAGGACAATGTTATTTTGACATCCAATAATGACGTCAAATTACATTGATATTTAGTTGATTTTAGGTTGTGTTGGAAAGAGACCAAACTCCAGCGTCTGATAGATGTCATAGTGATAACGTTCACACAACGTCAAGGTCTAACATGATTAGACGTTGATATTTGGTTGACTTTAGGTTGATTTTAGGTTGGACATTGACGTCGGTCTGACGTTGGGTTCTGATGTTAACCCGATTTTTATTTCCAAACAAAATCCAAAGTCCCCATGACGTTGGGGTACAATGTCAATATGACATCAGTTCGACGTCCTGGGCCTGCAGGGCTCATTGGTTCCTCCCTCCATTTACTCCATTCTGGTTTCTCTCAGACTTCTCCTGATTGGAAAAAAAAATGCGTACGAACTTGTAAAAGAGCAAAAATCGTACCATGTACACCCTCCTTTCCAATATGTCACTATGGATCTCCATTTCCTCAGCTCTTCCTGGGTATCCACTATAGCTATCCAACATAGCTTAACATTGCTGGATTCTGGGTTCTCTTCTCTCTTCTCCCAGCAGGCACACAACATCATAAGACCTTAATACTAGGTTAGATTTAGGTCATGACGTCAGGTGACCAAAATTCAATGTCTGGCCAGCGTCTAAGGACAACGTTATTTTGACGTCCAATAATGACGTCAAATTACATTGATATTTAGTTGATTTTAGGTTGTGTTGGAAAGAGACCAAACTTCAGCATCTGATAGATGTCATAGTGATAACGTTCACACAACGTCAAGGTCTAACATGATGAGACGTTGATATTTGGTTGACTTTAGGTTGATTTTAGGTTGGACATTGACGTCGGTCTGACGTTGGGTTCTGATGTCACCCGATTTTCATTTCCAAACAAAATCCAAAGTCCCCATGACGTTGGGGTACAATGTCAATATGACATCAGTTTGACGTCCTGGGCCTGCAGGGCTCATTGGTTCCTCCCTCCATTTACTCCATTCTGGTTTCTCTCAGACTTCTCCTGATTGGAAAAAAAAATGCGTACGAACTTGTAAAAGAGCAAAAATCGTACCATGTACACCCTCCTTTCCAGTATGTCACTATGGATCTCCATCTCCTCAGCTCTTCCTGGGTATCCACTATAGCTATCCAACATAGCTTAACATTGCTGGATTCTGGGTTCTCTTCTCTCTTCTCCCAGCAGGCACACAACATCATAAGACATTAATACTAGGTTAAATTTAGGTCATGACGTCAGGTGACCAAAATTCAATGTCTGGCCAGCGTCTAAGGACAACGTTATTTTGACGTCCAATAATGACGTCAAATTACATTGATATTTAGTTGATTTTAGGTTGTGTTGGAAAGACACCAAACTCCAGCGTCTGATAGATGTCATAGTGATAACGTTCACACAACGTCAAGGTCTAACATGATTAGACGTTAATATTTGGTTGACTTTAGGTTGATTTTAGGTTGGACATTGACGTCGGTCTGACGTTGGGTTCTGATGTCACCTGATTTTCATTTCCAAACAAAATCCAAAGTCCCCATGACGTTGTGGTACATTGTCAATATGACATCAGTTCGACGTCCTGGGCCTGCAGGGCTCATTGTTTCCTCCCTCCATTTACTCCATTCTGGTTTCTCTCAGACTTCTCCTGATTGGAAAAAAAAATGCGTACGAACTTGTAAAAGAGCAAAAATGGTACCATGTACACCCTCCTTTCCAGTATGTCACTATGGATCTCCATCTCCTCAGCTCTTCCTGGGTATCCACTATAGCTATCCAACATAGCTTAACATTGCTGGATTCTGGGTTCTCTTCTCTCTTCTCCCAGCAGGCACACAACATCATAAGACATTAATACTAGGTTAGATTTAGGTCATGACGTCAGGTGACCAAAATTCAATGTCTGGCCAGCGTCTAAGGACAACGTTATTTTGACATCCAATAATGACGTCAAATTACATTGATATTTAGTTGATTTTAGGTTGTGTTGGAAAGAGACCAAACTTCAGCATCTGATACTGTAGATGTCATAGTGATAACGTTCACACAACGTCAAGGTCTAACATGATGAGACGTTGATATTTGGTTGACTTTAGGTTGATTTTAGGTTGGACATTGACGTCGGTCTGACGTTGGGTTCTGATGTCACCTGATTTTCATTTCCAAACAAAATCCAAAGTCCCCATGACGTTGGGGTACATTGTCAATATGACATCAGTTCGACGTCCTGGGCCTGCAGGGCTCATTGGTTCCTCCCTCCATTTACTCCATTCTGGTTTCTCTCAGACTTCTCCTGATAGGAAAAAAAAAAATGCGTACGAACTTGTAAAAGAGCAAAAATCGTACCATGTACACCCTCCTTTCCAGTATGTCACTATGGATCTCCATCTCCTCAGCTCTTCCTGGGTATCCACTATAGCTATCCAACATAGCTTAACATTGCTGGATTCTGGGTTCTCTTCTCTCTTCTCCCAGCAGGCATACACCATCATAAGACATTAATACTAGGTTAGATTTAGGTCATGACGTCAGGTGATCAAAATTCAATGTCTGGCCAGCGTCTAAGGACAACGTTATTTTGACATCCAATAATGACGTCAAATTACATTGATATTTAGTTGATTTTAGGTTGTGTTGGAAAGACACCAAACTCCAGCGTCTGATAGATGTCATAGTGATAACGTTCACACAACGTCAAGGTCTAACATGATTAGACGTTGATATTTGGTTGACTTTAGGTTGATTTTAGATTGGACATTGACGTCGGTCTGATGTTGGGTTCTGATGTCACCTGATTTTCATTTCCCAAACAAAATCCAAAGTCCCCATGATGTTGGGGTACAATGTCAATATGACATCAGTTTGATGTCCTGGGCCTGCAGGGCTTATTGGTTCCTCCCTCCGTTTACTCCATTCTGGTTTCTCTCAGTAGTCCTTTGTCATTCTGTTCTTTTTTATGTAATGAGAATGTGCCTTTTCCAGGAGAAGGTGTGATGTCACACTTGTGTTCTGTTGTGCTATGTTCTGGTCTAGTGTTTCCTTGTTTCTGAGTTTAGTCTGACCTAGTTTTCCATTTTCTCATTTTATTCCACCACTCACACTTTTGTCACAGTACTTTCTGGTCAGTTCTCGACAACATTTCAATGTTCTTTTGATGTATTTGTGTGTATGCCCATGAGGCCTATGCAATGGACAACATAGGCAATGGATATATGTTATATGTTCTTTCTTTTCATATTGGATGTCATTGTTTTCACATGCGTAAATTGTTTCTCTGTTAGCCATGCAGATTAAAGTTGAATTTATTATTTGTCTTGCTCTTGTACTACAAAATTGGTGAACTTGTACATTTTGTAATTTCATGTTGCTGTGCCAGGGCTGTTGCTCTTTCAGCATTATATGTTTTTTCTCTGGGATTTCTTCATCTACTTCATGTTTAAGCGATTCTTTTGTACTTTCATCTTGTTTTGATTCTTGATTGGGTCCCGGATCCCACAAGCATTTCCGGTCTCATTGCAGCATATTCTGTGATTTGTTCCTCCCACACATGCTCCAGTAAGCACCCATAGTTCATGTGGCTGGGCTGCATTTGGAAGTGGTGAAAGATGCTCTCAAGGGTGCCCCACACATCCACAATTGCATAAGCAGCTTTTCATGGGCTATTTTCAGTTGCCGCAGCACAACTCTGTGTAAAGGCTTAGCGTAGGAGTTTCAGTTTAGTCTGCTCATAACATTTTCCTAAATGGAGACTACACAATCGTGTAATTAACCTGCACTTTCTTAAAAAGTCACACCATGGGGGTACCAGACTGTTACTTGTCTACCTTTGGGGCTATTTGAGATATTTTACTGTCAGTTTGAGATATGGAAGTTACTTCTGATCTAAAAGCATAAAAGCAAAGAAGAGATCTACAGGAAAGGAATTTAACACTAAAACAGTAATTGGTCACACTTTATTTTGATGGTCTGTTTGTTAAATTTAAGTTACATTGCAACTAATTCTCATTAGATTATTAGTAGAATTAGCGTAAGTTGACATGTACTTGCAAAGTTTCTTATAGTCAGTTAAATGTCTGTTGAAGGAGCAGTATCAACAGATATTAAGCAGACAGTCTACTAATACTCAAATGCACCATCAAAAAAAAGTGTTACCCCTTGATTTCAAAACAACATCAAATTAACTTCTAACATCGGCATTAAAAAGCATGTAAAAAAAATAATGTCAGTTTGATGTTGTTTTGACATCAAAGTAGTTTACATGCATTGTAGTGATACAAAATCCATTATGAATTTGATTCATAATTTGTAATTAAAGCAATTAAAGAATAAATACTTTTTGCATTATTATTTTGGTGGTCAAAAGGGCATCAATGTGTGGGTGTCAAATAAACATCAAGGGCCCTATCATACACCCGGCGCAATGCGCGACGCAATTGTTGTTTGCTAGTTTCAGCTCGATGCAAGAGTCATTTTGACGTTTTGCACCACGCTGTTTAAATAGCAAATGCATTTACGCTCATATGTGCACCCATAGGTGTTTTGGTCTAAAAAAGGAGGTGTGTTGAGGCTCATTGCTGGCGCGTTGCTATTTTGAGAAACTAGAATAGACTGTTTAATAGACCAGCTGAGAGGAGGTCTAAAGTCCAGCGCAGAGTGTGTTAGTTGTGAGCCTCGCTTAAACATTGCTTAATACACACAGGATGTAGAGCAATATGCAAATATCTTTACAAATGAAAAAGAATTAAAGGATTAAAATATTACAAAAATTATTATTTTGTAGACTGCATAAATCTAAAAACTACTGCCTTCATGCCTTCTTCATCTCGGGGGGCTTTTTCAGTTTATTCATGACAAATTGCTTTTGTATATTGTTATTATTACAGTATTAGCAGTATTATTTATTATATGCATATTTATATTTGTTTTATTAAAAACAAGCTTAGATTTGCTCACCTGTCAGGTTTTAGACCATATGGGGCATAGCATGTGTATTTGGATATAACTCACTTAAACCACACTTCATTATTATTGTTCATTTATTCATGAAATTAGAAGTGAATTTAGAAATAGTTTTGAAACAAATATTTGTGCTTAAACAAAATTAATTATGTAGGCTAATGGATGTCTGTGCGTATGACACGTTTCCTTATCCACGAGAGTGAAAGTGAAAGTAAAGAATAAGGAGGCTCATTCTCTCATTATCGTGCTGTAGATGCTCTGTTTTCTCACTAGTGAAGCACTCAGATTTTCCACTTACAAAGTCCGCCATGTAAATAGCAAATGCGCTATGGCGCGACGCAACTGACTCTTAAAGGGAATGGGAGATGAGACTCTGATTGGTTTATTCTTAAAACACATCTATAACTCATTAAGAGAATAAGCTCAACCCTGTTAGACCATGCGCCGCGGCCAAAGCAGAATTTCCTGTCTTTAAAATAGCAAAAGTGGATTCTGACATGCCCTTAATGCTTTTGCACCATGCGCTTTGGACTTTGCGCCTAGATCGTTAAAATAGGGCCCCAAGTTTCAACATCAAATCAAATAGCTTTTTTTACGTTAAGTCCTGCCAAAGAAGAATTAGAAGATAAAGTGACCTTTAATGTTAATTTCTGAATATTGCATGAAAGAAAGAAATACAACTCCAAATCAGAAAATGTTGGGTCAGTATGGAAAACACAAATAAATAAAGAAAGTGTTGATTTCTAAATTTACTTTACTTAATTTTATGTATTCAGCCTAATCTTGAACAATCCTGATCTCCAATCCCTGCGGCGGCACTGTATCAGCGATATCACCACTTGGGCTTAGGACTACTTTGGCAAACCTTTGTCAAGTACCACAATACGTAGTTACATGCACAAATGCCAGTTAAATATGTACTGTGCCAAAAGTAAGCCCTATGTTAACAGTGTCTAGAAGCACTGTCGACTTCTCTTGGCTTGGAGGCATCTGGGATGGACCATCACACAGTGGAAACATGTACTGTGGTCAGATAATTCAGTATTTCAGGTATGTTTTGAGAGAAATGGATGCCGTGTGCTCCAGACCAAAGAAGAAAAGAATCATCCAGGGGTGCGTTGCCAAAACAGCGACGTAACTCGCGGCTGAACTATTATAGTACCATGCATCGTTTGGGAAAATAACGATGTAGTGACGAGTGTTTCCCAAAACCCGTAGTTTCTCTGTCGCAGATCCATCATTTGAACCACATTAGTTATAACGTAAAACGCCCATAATGATGCTCGGGGTGGAGTAACAACTTCTTTAGAGAAGAACCCCATCCTTTCTTTGTGCAAATTATATTGTTTTACACACACATGCATTTAAAATAAAATCCAATATTAGTTTTGGTAAAAACATGCTCTCGTTTTCCATATTAATTGAAATATATGTAAATGGCACATATAGGGCCTGTGTTTGCTTTACTAATATTATTGAGAACATTACATCTTCTATTCTAAAACATAAAATCACTTACAAAAGCGAACACTATTCTAATATCAAATATAAATCATTTAAATAAATAAATAATGAGGCTATTTATTAAGAAATAAAATGTAATTCTTATTATTTATTAGAAAATGAAAAAAATCCTATTTTAATAATAATATTAATGATGATGATGATGATTAGTATTATTATTATTATTAACTAGGATATTGTTTATTTATTTTTTGAAAAGTCTGCTTTTACAATTTGAACACGTGCAAACCACTGCAGATATGCTCTAACCAGCAGGCCCATGTCATATACAGTACAGATACTTAATGAATAACCTACTATAAATTAAAAGCATTAATGTATACTATGTTTTTTGTTTTCACAAGCTTTGGAGATGTAACATGAATTCCGCTTTTAGAAATTAGTCACCTATAGCTTTTGTCATGAGGCTGTGTTCAAAATGACATCAAAGTTTTCAAAATGCACTGCGAAGGGAGCACAATTGTAAACATGAAGATCGCTAAAACTGAACTGTAAAAATACTTTGAAAGCAAATTACGCCTAAGAGAGATGACCTTAATGCTTTTTTATTTTTAATAATTCCAACTTTGATTGCTAGAATGTTCTAAATGAATAGGGCATAGGGGGGATAAGTGGGAATAGAACACAGCCAGGAACTACGTTTCTAACTACAGCTCCAGATGTGTTGTTTGAAGTGCTCGAGTTTGCGACGCAGTTTGCGAATGTTCGTTGGAGCGATGGATTAGGGAAACGGCAAATCAACAAACTATCTTTGTAACGACGGAACTTGCGAACTTAGTTGCTTAACAATGGTTTTGGGAAACGCACCCCAGACTGTTACCAAAAACAAATTCAAAAGCCAAAGGAAAAATGCACTTCTGTGATGGCGAGAGATTTTGGAGCACAATATGCAGACATATTTTCCAGGGACGCCCATGCATATTTCAACAAGACAATGCAAAACTACATTCTACTCACATTACAAAGTCCTGGCTGTGGAGGAAAAGTAAACAATTACTTGACTGGCCTGCCTGCAGTCCTGACCTGTCTCCAATAGAGATTGTGTGTTACATTTTGAAAAGAAAAATGTGACAGTGAAGACCTTCTGTTGCCCATCTTAAGACTTGTTTGCAGGAAGAATTGGAAAAAAAAATCAAAACACTTCATCAACTGATGTCTTCAGTGCCTAAAGTCTTTTAAGTGTTGTTAAAAGCAATGGGAATATTACAAATTGGTAAATGCTTTATTGTTCCAACTCGTTTTTAAAATGTGTTGTAAGAACCAAAATTGGATTTTGTTTATTTAAAAATAAATAAATAAATAAAATAAAAACTCAGAGAAACACATTAAATAATGTGTGTTGTATACTATGAAATAAAAGTCTAAGTACATTTAGAAATCACTACTTTCTTTTTTTTTATTTGCATTTTCCCTACTGTCCCAACTTTTTCTTATTTGGGGTTGCACAGATGTTAAATAGATGATCAACACACTGTAAAATAATTGTATTAGCATTGTGTCTGTAAACGTAATGTAAATTTACCTGAGAAGCAAAATAATGTAAGACGTAGATGAGAAGAAAGGCCTGGAAAAGACATGGGAATTAATGGTGGAATCATTATTCTTCATTTGTTGAGCTTACAGTAGGTCTATTTTTAATGGTGAAAATCATTGAAAATTATTTTCCAGATGGGATTTTTACCTCTGGAGCCTGACTCTTGCAGTGTTGAGAGTGGACTTGATAAGGTGAAGGGCAATTAAAGGGTGCAGAGCATGTCCGTGAGGAAAATCTGTGAGGACACTAGAGTATGACGCCACAACGGGGAAATCATAGACCTCTTTTCAGATCCCTTTTGAAGAGTTGTAGTTCTTTAACAGCATGTCATTTTTGCTGCGATTTAAAAAAAAAACACGTGACACCGAAGTGAAGTTTTGTTTCCTGTCAGTGCTTGTAACCGTTCACTAGGCTAATTGGATTTAGTTATGGTGCAGTGACTCTTGATGAGCCTCATTTTCAGTTCTGTTTTCTACTGAAATCCATGTAAATAACTCAATTATGCATAAAGTGTTTAATGGATCATGCCAACATTTTTCTTTGCATAATTCAGTGCATAATCCGCCCACTCATTATACAGGAAACAAATTTGCTCCGTATTTTATTTTCACCAACTGCTCTGATGCTAGAATTAATAACTAATATGAGACCATTCGTCTCACTACTGGCAGGATATTTACATCACAATTGAAATCTGACATGTTAGCTGACACGATGTAAGTATGTGTCATGGGAAGTATGAAAATCAGGCTTGACCGAATGGGAAGGTATTAGTTGGAAGATTAACTATAATGGAAGTGTCAATATGGAATGGAGGCAACCAAAGAAGGGACACCATGTCCTCGGTATGCAGAAGGAAGTCAGGCTGTGCAGGAGAAGTGATAGGTCCAGATGCGCAAGGTCAGGTGTCATGACGTATCTGGACCTTGAGGACAGCTGGTGCTTGCTTGTGAAAGAAAGGCATCAGGGACGGAGAGATGTGATGCTGGATAAAGATCCACTTTCACGCCACTCACTTCTGGTGTGAGTCTAGAGTCTGGTCAGTGAGAGGACGGAGGACAGGACAATTTAAAGCTGCTGGATGTGGATCATTTACAATCAGAAGCAGAAAGAGCTTTATTTACAGGAATGTTTACACATATGAGAAATTTGTTTTTTTGAAAGAAGTGCAACAGAATGACATTGACATGGCAAAAACAAACATAATAAAGGAATGTTTAAAAAAGTAGTAAACAGAATGTAAAAATATGCAGATATATACTATATAGCAGTGTTTCTCAACCACATTCCTGGAGGACCACCAGCTCTACACATTTTCCATGTCTCCTTAACCAAACACACCTGATTCTGATCATCAGCTCATTAGCAAAGACTAAAAGACTTGTAATGAGTGTGAATGACAAAGGAGTCATCCAAAACATGTAGTGTCGGTGGTCCTCCAGGAACGCGGTTGAGAAACACTGCTATATACAGTCCTCAGCACACTTCAAAAAAGTTGATTCAACTTAAAATTGTAAGGCAACTTTTTTAGTAGATTCATCTCAAAGTTGAAACTTGAGTAAACTCAAAAAATCAGTGCAGCAAGTTTCTTTATGCCTTTATGCTGAGAAAGTATTGCATTGTATATTGTTATAATGTGTTGTGTACAAGTGCGCATGAGAAGGTATTGCACATTTATTGCACAGTAGGGGAATATTTAACTGTTCATGAGGTAGATGGCCTGAGGAAAGAAACTTTTCCTGTGTCTGGTTGTTTTTGTGCTTGGTGCTCTGTATTGCCGACCAGACGGTAACAGTTCGAACAGGTAGTGTGCTGGGTGCGAGGCGTCCAGAGTTATTTTACGAGCCCTTTTACTCACTCTGGAAGAATACAGTTCTTGGAGTGTAGGAAGGGTAGTGCCAGTGATTCGTTCAGCAGTCCAGACTATTCGCTGTAGTCTACGGAGGTCAGTTTTGGCAGCTGAGCTGAACCAGACGGTGATTGAAGTGCAGAGGATGGATTGGATGACAGCTGAGTAGAACCGTTCGAGCAGCTCCTGTGGCAGGTTGAACTTCCTCAGCTGATGAAGGAAGTACAGTCTCTGCTGGGCTTTCTTCACAATAGAGTCTATGTGAATGCCCCACTTCAGATCCTGAGAGATGGTGGTACCCAGGAACCTGAATGACTCTACTGCAGCCACCGTGTTGTTCATGATGGTGAGTGGGGGAGTGCAGGGCGGTTTCTCCTAAAGTCCACTGTTATCTCCACTGTTTTGAGCATGTTCAGCTCCAGGTTGTTGTATCTGCACCATAAAGACAGCCGCTCCACCTCCTGTCTGAATGCAGACTTGTCACCATTCCGTAATATATATATATATATATATATAATAACAACTACAAAACGTAAACTGTTTCTCTTGATTTGTTCTGTTTATTGAATTTTGATTTAATAGTTTACCCCAACATTAATTTTGGTGTACACAATTTTGGACTGTGATCTTATAGAGCACCTATGATGAAAATCATCTTTGTAAGCTGTTTAGACAGAAACTGTGTGTATGTACAGTGTATCGACTGTCATATTGGAGTGATATAAACCCAACAAGTCTTTTTTTTAAATTTCCTTACGTTAAAATAAGACCCAAATCCCAGTGATTGTGAGGCCCACTGCAACGTGACGTACGTATGAGTGTGGTTTCCACTCCCAACGAATTAATTAACAGGCCCCATGTTTGTATAATAACATGTATACACATGTCCACAGAACTAAAATATTTGTTCCAACTCTCTGTGATTTTTTATAAGTTTTAGAAGTTTAAAACGTTTTTAAAATAGGGCATGTTTGTAATTAAGACAGTAAAATCGCTATGTAATTCAAAACCCGCTATAATGACCATAGCCGCATGCTGTCAGTAAACACTAATGTGTGTGTGTACTGCAAATGGCATTTGTGTGAGACTCATCATTTCAGAAAGGCTTGAGTAAACGTCACCACAAATACATGAAATAAACTTACTTGGTATTTTTGACTAATGAGTTGTATTTCAGCTTCATCTCTCTCTATCACTGACTGCTGTTTATCTGACATAACGCATGAGAAGCAGACACACATGTAGGAACGGTGAGCGGGAAGAAGCAGCTCATTTGCATTTAAAGGCACAGGCTACAAAAACAGCAACACTGTACTCAAACACCAAAATAGGCATATTTTGGAGGCTATGGTAAATAATCTGATGGGTATTATGAGCTGAAACTTTACAGACACATTCTGGAGACACCAAAGGCTTATCTTAGATCTTGTAAAAGTGATGCCCTTAAAGGTTGTTGTTGTTGTTGTTGTTGTTGTTGTTGTTGTTGTTGTTGTTGTTGTTAGATTAGTTCCAAATTTGGCTTGGGTACTGTACTATTCTAATTTATATGCATAAATATATTATAAATCATCCTAAAATAATAATTTAAAAGAGAGATCTGTGAGGTGTGTACTTATTTATGCTAAGCACGTTACAATATAGCTACTGTCAAGCCCAAAATTATTCATATATTAAAAATTACTTTTATTTAACCAGCAAGTTTTTTGTTTGTTTGTTTTTTGACTGGAAAGGACACAGGCTTCTCCCAAAAGATAATAAGATATACAAGGTCTAAGTTATTTCTCAATAAGATATGCAAGATCAAAAATATTTCTCAGTTTTTATTTACATTTGAACAAAAACTTTGGTCACACTTTAGTTTGATGGCCCGTTTTTTGAATTTAGGTTACATTGCATCTACATGCCAATGAAATCTCATTAGATTATAAGTAGACTGTTAGGTTGAGGTTTGGGTTGGGGTTAGGGTTAGGGTTAGTGTAAGTTGACATGTACTTGTAAAGTTTCACGTAGTCAGTTAAATGTCTGTTGAAAGAGCAGTATCAACAGATATTAAGCAGACAGTCTACTAACACTCAAATAGACCATCAAAATAAAGTGTTACCAAAAATGTACGTCAGAATTTGCCAAGGGTATGAATAATTTCAGGATTGACTGTATATTATGTGCAAATTGTAATGCAAACTAAGTATGTTGTTAAATAAATAAGTGTGTGTGTGTGTGTGCGCATACAAGTAGTGTTGTTGTTCTACAATTATTATCAATAGTTTGTGAGATGGATTGCCTGAGGGAAGAAACAAGATCAATAGTTAGTCCTCATTTGTGTATCAATCCTAATAGCCAGCAGCTGTTTGATATTCTGAACGTTTTAGCAAGTAGAGAGAAAATTTTGACACACTGTGAACTTCAGCTTTAGTGAAATATATCCAAAAATTATATATATTTTAAAACTCCAGGCGAAGATTCACAGATGTTTAGTTGCACCCTGTTTGGATCTTTCCCTGAGGACAACTGAGGAAATATTTTAACGCAGTTAAGTAGCATGAAATTCAGTGTTAGCATATTACCAAAACAAACTTTTGATTCAAATAGAATTTGTTTTCATGCTGACTCTTGTTTAGTGTGAAGTATTTAAAAACGATGCAGGAAAGTAAAACCGTTTGCACATAAAGGATCCACAGAGTCAAACTCAAAAATATAAATGAATGAAATGGATACTTTTGATATTTAACTGACATAAGTAACAAAATCATGCAAAACCAAGTCCATAGTGTATTTGACTTCATTTAGTTTAATTTCATGAATAATTTAATTACTGCGATTTTGCATAAAGTTGTGTTTGTATATCCCAGAGTGTTTGAATATAGAATATTTGAATATTAATACAGAATCTGTTTTGCATGAGTAAGAGCAGAGTGCTGTTGCTGTATAATCTACCTCAGTTAAAAAAATAATATTAATAATAAATCCACCGGCGACACGGTGTCGCAGTTGGTAGTGCTGTCGCCTCACAGCAAGAAGGTCGCTGGTTCGAGCCTTGGCTGGGTCAGTTGGCGTTTCTGTGTGAAGTTTGTATTTTCTGCCCGCATTCTTGTGGGTTTCCTCCAGGTGCTCCGGTTTCCCCCAAAGTCCCAAGTACATGCTGTACAGGTGAATTGGGTAGGCTAAAATTGTCCGTAGTGTATGTGTGTGAATGAGTGTGTATGGATCTTTCCCAGAGATGGGTTGCAGCCGTAAGGGCATCCGCTGCATAAAACATGTGCTGGATAAATTGGCGGTTCTTTCCGCTGTGCCGTCCCCGGATTAATAAAGGGACTAAGCCGAATAGAAAATGAATAAATCCACCTTTTTTTCACACCCAGTGATGAATTTCTGATAAACGTCTGTTAATCTAAAGAATTAGGCTTGATCTGTAAACACAATATCACAAAACAACTCAAAAGCATTTTCAAAAACTGAGTACAATGATGTGACTGTATTCTACTTCACATCAACCATCAAACATTGAAAGAAAATGTAAATGTGGAGGAAGAGGGTACATGCACTTGACTGGCCTGCCTGCAGTCCCGACCTGTCTCTAATAGAGAATATGTGGTACATTTTGAATTGCAAAATGCAATAATGAAGACCCCGTACTGTTGCCCCTCTTAAGACTTGTTTACAGGAGGAATGGGACAAAATTATCCCTGAAATATGAAATGTCAAAAGACCATGAATTAACCTAAATTCCTGATTGTTTCAGTCATATTTCATTTTAACCTAGACATGTTAAAAATTACAGTAATACAATTACTGACATCTCTGTTTTTGTCTTGATGTTTTACTTTTTATTTAAAAGCTATTGGAAAAGGTGTTGGAAATAATGCTTAGAGACCATTTTGGTTCATACTGATCATGCACTTGCTCCAGATTTATTCAACTGGACATCCATGACTGCACATCATGATTTTGCCAAGTACGATGTAATCCTGGATTATTATCGGTGTTGATCCTGGAACATCAATGTAATCCATACCTATTCCCTACCTCTAAACCCAACCATAACTGTAAATTATTTCCAAAATCAGAGGCGAATAATAATTGGATAACAACATACACTACCTGACAAAAGTCTTGTCACCCATACAAGTTTTAGGAACAACAAATAATAACTTGACTTCTAGTTGATCATTTGGTATCAGAATTGGCTTATATGGAAGGCAAAAGCCTCTTGATTACACTTATTTTACCACAATAAAATATGATTATGCCTTGATTTTTAATTATTTAATTAGGACAGTAAGGTCTGACTTTGCTTAGACAAAAGTCTTGTCACTTAAATAAAGAAATAATCTACAGTATAGAATATAAAGTCATGGTGCAGTGGAAAAAGATTTTATATTGTGTATGACTCCCATGAGCTTGGAGGACTGCATCCATACATCTCTGCAATGACTCAAATAACTTATTAATAAAGTCATCTGCAATGGCAAAGAAAGCATTCTTCCAAAACTCCCAGAGTATGCTCAATAATGTTCATGTCTGGTGACTGGGCTGCCCAATCCTGGAGCACCTTGACCTTCTTTGCTTTTAGGAACTTTGATGTGGAGGCTGAAATATGAGGAGGAGCGCTGTCCTGCTGAAGAACTTGCCCTCTCCTGTGGTTTGTAATGTAACGGGCAGAACAAATGCCTTGATACCTCAGGCTGTTGATATTGCCATCCACTCTGCAGATCTCTCGCACGGCCCCATACTGAATGTAACTCTAAACCATGATTTTTCCCTCACCAAACTTGACTGATTTCTATGAGAATATTGGGTCCATGTGGGTTCCAATAGGTCTTCTGTAGTATTTGTGATGACTGAGATGCAGTGACCTTTTGCCACTTTTCCAATTAATCAACTAGAAGTTAAGTTATTATTTGTTGCTCTTACAACTGGGATCAGTGACAAGACTTTTCTCAGGTATTGTAGATGTTGATTCAGGAACTACTTGATGAAATCAGGTAAGGGTCCATGATATGAATGTTTTGTAGCCCCATTCCATCACACACCAAAGGTGTTCAATTGAGTTCAAATCTTGTGACTGTGAATACAGGTTAAGTATAGCAATCTCACAGTCAATTTAAAGTATTACGTTTGAGATGATTTGGGCTTTGTGATGTTGTGCATGGAAGAAGCCATCACAGGACTGGTAACGCTGTGGCCATAATGCAAGGGTCTCAAACTCAACTAGGCAAGGGACCATTGCTGATTGACAACACATACAGTAGAAGGGCCACTTTAACATTCAAGCACAAGAAGAAAGTGCAAAACTAATGTAATTGATGTATCTTTATACAACAGACATTGTTTGTATTTCAAGCAATACCTGTCACCAGTAGTAATGCAAATCAGCAAGTTCAGTCATGTCACACAGCTGCTGAAATAGATCTGATATGTGTAGCACACTAAGAAAATTACAGAGAATTTCTAAAATGTTTACATTATAAGGCATAACTGATCAAGTTAGGCACATTGACATACAGTACTGTTCAAAGTTCTGAAGCCACTAGTATTTTAACCAAAAAAAGGTTTAAAGTTGGTTATTTTTATACAGTATGTTTCTGTAGCACATCAGTTTGAAATATCAATTTACATTTCCAAACATTATTTTTGTCATTAATTGTAATTATACAGTGAAATTATTGTATGCACAAGGAGTCTGAGTAGGGTCTGTCTGTCTTTTGCAAGGCAGGGGCGTAACATGAAGGAGGCATGAACCCTTCAATTATTAACGTCTACACCTACTTCACACCTAAACCCAACCATCAAAGTTATTAACATTTATATCTATCACAACCCTAAACCCAACCATCAGTTTTTAACGTCTACACCTACTCCACACCTAAAACCAACCATCACAGTTATTAATGTCTACACCTACCCCAATTCTGATCCCAACCATCACAATTATTAAGGTCTACACCTTCCCCAAACCAAAACCCAACCATCACAGTTAATAATGTCTACATCTTCTCCAAACCTAAACCCAACCATCGCAGTTATTAACAACTACACCTATTCACAACCCTAAACCCAACCATCACAGTTATTAACGTCTACACCAGGGGTGCTCAACCCTGTTCCTGGCGATCGACCTTCCAGGTAATTTCAGCTCCAACCCTGATCAAACACACCTGAACCAATTATTTAGAACGTGAGGAGCACTTGATAATTACAGGCAGGTGTGTTTGATAAGGGCTGCAACTGAAAACTGCAGGTAGGTCGATCGCCAGGAATAGGGTTGAGCACCCCTGGTCTACACCTTCCCCAACCTAAACCCAACCATCACATTTATAAACGTCTACACCTTCCCCAACCCTAAACCCAACCATCAAAGTTATTAACGTCTACACATTCCCCAACCTAAGCCCAACCATCACATTTATAAATGTCTACACCTACCCCAACCCTAAACCCAACTATTACAGTTATTAACATTCACACTTACCACAACCCTAAACTCAATCATCACAGTTATTAACGTCTACACTTACTCCAACCCTAAACCCAACCATCACAGTTATTAACGTCTACACCTTCCCCAACCTAAACCCAACCATCACATTTATTAACGTCTACACCTACCCCAACCCTAAACCCAACCATCACAGTTATTAACGTCTACACCTTCCCCAACCCTAAACCCAACCATCAAAGTTATTAACGTCTACACATTCCCCAACCTAAGCCCAACCATCACATTTATAAATGTCTACACCTACCCCAACCCTAAACCCAACTATTACAGTTATTAACATTCACACTTACCACAACCCTAAACTCAATCATTACAGTTATTAACGTCTACACTTACTCCAACCCTAAACCCAACCATCACAGTTATTAACGTCTACACCTTCCCCAACCTAAACCCAACCATCACATTTATTAACGTCTACACCTACCCCAACCCTAAACCCAACCATTACAGTTATTAACGTCTACACCTTCCCCAACCTAAACCCAACCATCACATTTATTAACGTCTACACCTACCCCAACCCTAAACCCAACCATTACAGTTATGAACATCCACACTTACCACAATCCTAAACTCAACATCACAGTTATTAACGTCTACACTTACTCCAACTCTAAACCCAACCATCACAGTTAATAATGTCTACACCTTCCCCAAACCTAAATCCAACCATCACAGCTATTAAAGTCTACACCTACCCCAACCCTAAACCCAATCATCTCAGTTATTAACGTCTACACCTTCCCCAACCTAAACCCAACCATTACATTTATAAACGTCTACACCTACCCTAACCCTAAACCCAACTATTACAGTTATTAACATTCACACTTACCACAACCCTAAACTCAACCATCGCAGTTATTAACATCTACACCTACCCCAATCCATAACCCGACCATCACAGTTAATAATGTCTACACCTTCCCCAAATCTAAACCCAACCATCAGAGTTCTAAACATCTACACCTACCCCAACCCTTACCCTAAACCCAACCATCACCGTTATTAACCTCTACACCTTCCCCAAACCTAAATCCAACCATCACAGTTATTAATGTCTACACCTTCCCCAAACCTAAACCCAACCATCACAGTTATTAACCTCTACACCTTCCCCAAACCTAAATCCAACCATCACAGTTATTAATGTCTACACCATCCCCAAACCTAAACCCAACCATCAGAGTTATAAACATCTACACTTACCCCAACCATTACCCTAAACCCAACCATCACCGTTATTTACGTCTACACCTTCCCCAATTCTAAACCCAACCATCAGTTAAAGTCTACACCTACCCCAATCCATAACCCGACCATCACAGTTAATAATGTCTACACCTTCCCCAAACCTAAATTCAACCATCACAGTTATTAATGTCTACACCTACCCCCAACCCTAAACCCAATCATCTCAGTTATTAATGTCTACACCTTCCCCAAACCTAAACCTAACCATCACAGTTATAAACATCTACACCTACCCCAACCCTTACCCTAAACCCAACCATCACCGTTATTAACGTCTACAACTTCCCCAATCCTAAACCCAACCATCAGTTAACATCTACACCTACCCCAATTCATAACTGGACCATCACAGTTATTAATGTCTACACCTTCCCCAAACCTAAATCCAACCATCACAGTTATTAACGTCTACACCTACCCCCAACCCTAAACCCAATCATCACAGTTATTAATGTCTACACCTTCCCCAAACCTAAACCTAACCATCACAGTTATAAACATATACACCTACCCCAACCCTTACCCTAAACCCAACCATCACCGTTATTAACTTCTACACCTTCCCCAATCCTAAACCCAACCATCAGTTAACATCTACACCTACCCCAATCCATAACCCGACCATCACAGTTATTTAAGTCTACACCTGCCACAACCTAAACCCAACCACTATTGTTATTAACGTCTAAACTACCACAACCCTAAACCCAACCATCCCAGTTATTAACGTCTACCCCAACCCTTACCCTTAACCCAAGCATCACCGTTATTAACGTCTACACCTTCCCCAACCCTAAACCCAACCATCGCAGTTATTAACGTCTACCCCAACCCTTACCCTTAACCCAAGCATCACCATTATTAACGTCTACACCTTCCCCAATCCTAAACCCAACCATCAGTTATTAACGTCTGCACCTACCCCAACCATTAACCCAACCATCACAGGTATTAACGTCTACACCTACTCCACTGTGCACTTACAGCCTCGAGTTGTGAAGGCTTTCATACTTGATGCACTCAGCATTGTACTGTTATTTGCAACCACAGGGGTGGGTGATGCCGAGTAGACTAATTGTCATGACAAAACAGATGTAGAAGTCAGCGAGTGGAGTTGCTAAATTATTTAATATGACACTATATCAAATGAATAGGTTGTGGATAAATTTGGAGAAAAAATATGAAAAAATTTGCTGAAAATGTTCTCTGGAAAGTATTTCCACCATCTTGCCAACAACATCTCGTTGTGACATCTCGCATGGTTCAATTGGAACTCGATAACTGCAAGTTACACCTCTACTACAGTATAAGTTGCGCTCCCTTTAGATACACTTGAGGAGGGTGACCACAGCCAATGCTCCACAGAGATCTGATCTGATCGTCTGTCTGGAATGACATGAACGAATAGAACAAACTGAGACAAACTAAATCCAGAAGAACTTTCACAACATCTCTAAGATGCTTCAAATAAAAAACTTACCTAGTAGCCTAAGCCTTTTGGTTAGAATCAAGACTTAAGGCCCGTGCACAAAGAGACATTTTTTGCTCGCGTTTTCCATCGACGTTTAACGCCTCGTGACTAAATAAAGGGCATCAATGTGATCGTGCACACCAACGCGTCAAAACCTTCTCCACCAATCAGATTGGCACTTTTGTTCACGTACACGGAGCTGCTGAAGTTACAGTAAACAGCACTTGGAGGCGCTCAAGCACAAAACTGTCAATGAGAGCGCACATTGAAGAAGATGCCCAGAGGCAATATGAACATGGAGCTGCTTATTGCATTGGTGAACAATAATCATTTCTTCATCGCTAGAGCTGCTACTTGAACCATCCATAACAACAAGCGTGTCAACTTTGTCTTCTTCTGTGTTACAAGCGGGTGTCAGAAGCTTAAAGTTGTGTAGCACCATCTAACATCAAGGAGCGATTTTGCATACTCTTCTGCTCGACGCCTGTGAAAATCGCTTGGTTTTGAAGCCGGAAAAACGTTGTGAAAACGCTGACGATAAACTCAAACGAAAAGCGTCCCGATGTGTAGGAGCCTTTATATTGTGCATTGTAACTTTCATTAACCTGTCCAGACGAGGCAATTCTCAAATCTCCCGTACAAGTTAGACTAGTTTAAATAGTCTAACACAAACTGTTGAATTTAGTTCAAACAAAAATAGCGACATAAAGTTTGTGCTTCTGGCCTCACATGCACTCATGCGTTGGCATGCGCCACACATCACTTTCTTGTGAAAGCGTCCCTAACTTTAGTACTAACTGATGGAACATTTACTTGTGAGGAGCCTTGTTTCAGCACATGCACTCTCAGAAATATAGGTACCCGAGTTGTCACAGGGGTGGTACCTTTTTTTAAAAGGTACACATTTGAACTTGAAGGGTCCATATTGGTACCTCAAAAGTAGATATTAGTAGCTAAAAATTTTAAGAGGAATACTTTTGTACTTTTTAGGTGCTAATATGTACCCTTGAGGTAATAATATGAACCTTTAAGGCACAAATTTGTACCTTTCGAAAAGGTACCACCCCAGTGACAGCTCGCGTACCTTTATTTCTGAGAGTGTGGACATACACACACAGAGCCAGTTCAGAGAAAAGTCCAAGGAATGCGGAAAATGCTAAATTATGTTTTTTTATTTAAATGCAAAGCCAAAACAATGCAACTTCCATCTGCATATTGAACCGTGGAGGTCGTACCGAATGGTTTAAAATTATATTGAATATTGTAGCATCCCTAGTGAACAGTGAATATTTGAGTTACTGAAGTTTTGTATCAGCTCTGTCAGTCTTGCCAGTCTTCTCCGACCTCTGACATCAACAAGGCTTTTTCACCATCTGAACTAAAGCTCATTGGATATCTTCTCTCTTCTGGACCATATTCTGCAAACCCTAGAGAGGGCTGTGAGTGAAAATCCCAGTGGATCAGCAGTTTTTGAAATACTTACACTAGCCTGTCTGCCACCATTCCATCTTCAAAGGCACCTAAATCGTCTTTCTAAATCTCTTTTGATTTCTACTGTAAATCCTCATCATTTCTGGAACATGATTAGCTGGTTAAATATGTGCATTACTGGGTAATTGAACAGGTTTGGGCTACAAAATAAAGGGATCAGCAACTGCTCCCATTGGTTAATTATGAAAACACTCATCTCAGCCACAGTCATTATCTAAAGCTTGATGCACACTAAAAGATTTATTAAATACCAAACGATTTTTTTCAAATGTTAAAGACCAGAAACATGAGGACAAAACAAAAGCTACTGAAGATTTCACTGTTGTGCTCCTACTGTATAGTGTGTGGTGTACCAAGATCTGACAATGATAACACATCATTCACCAGAGTTTCTCAAGTTTGTCGAAGCTCTCCAAGTGCTGCACAGTTTGTTTCTCTTTTTACAACAAGTGACCTGCGAAGTAGACTCCACAGGAATTTCCAATAGTATCTGGATGCAGCCTTTATGATGCAAGCTGAGATTGCATCACTCAGCGAGTCCCGGTCCCGGTTTTCACGACAAGTGGGGGGGGGCACTTACTTTTATTTTGAAAGGGCACTTTATATCCCAGACTCAAAAGGGCATGTACACCGCACAGGTTGAGCCCTATGTGTGCACGTGCCTGGTGACGGGTAGGGTTAGGGGTGGGGTTAGGTAAGCGCATTAAAAGGCATTGGATGCAGCTCAGATTGCACTGCACCAGGTCTGCATCCAAACCCCTCTTGGAATTTCTGCCATGATTTCAGTTTGAAGGGAGCATATATACTACCTGAGAAAAGTCTTGTCGCATATCCAAGTTGTAGGAGCAGCAAAAATACTTGATTTGTAGTTGATCATTTGGTATCAGAAGTGGCTTATATGAAAGGCAAGGGCCTCTAGATTACACTTATTTTACCAAAATAAAATGTGATCATGCCTTGATTTTTAGTTATTTAATTAGGACAGTAAGGTTGGACTTTGTTTAGACAAAAATATAGTCCCTTAACAGAAATAATGTACAGTATAGAATATAAAGTCATGGTGCAGTGGAAAAATAATTAATATTTTGTATGACTCCCATGAGCTTGGACAGCTACATCAATACATCTCTGCAATGACTCAAATAACAAAGTCATCTGGAATGGCAAAGAAAGCGTTCTTGCAGGACTCCCAGAGTTTATCAAGATTCTTTAGATTCATCTTCAATGCCTCCTCTTTAATCTTATTCCAGGCATGTTCAATAATGCTCATGTCTGGTGACTGGGCTGTTCTATTCATCAGATGAATCGACCTTCTGCCATTTTTCCAAATGATCCACTAGAAGTTATTATTTGTTGCTCTTACAACTGGGATCGATGACAAGACTTTTGCCAGGTAGTGTATTTTTCATATAAGTTCACATATGTGGCATATCCATGTGTAATGTGTGAATAGACCCTTTTCACATTTCTGGGTTTCTCAGTATCAGAAGTTATAGTTCATAATTGGGAAAACTTAAGGGGGTCGCACACCGGATGCGCCGCTCAGCGACGCGCCACGCCACGCAGCGCCATGCATTTTAGAATTCTAAACATAGATTTCTATCAGTGTACGCACACCGGCGCCGCAAGTCGGCAGCTGTCCGGAGCGCCCAGTTACGACTCTGGACACTGTTAATATTTCTGCCGCACCACAGAGCGTCATCTGAATAGTTTCATATTAAATAACATTTGAATGTGCGCGTCTGGTGTGCGATACTTCCAACTGTCTTGGGCGCATTGTTTCACGGCGCTGAGCGGCGCATCCGGTGTGCGACCCACTTTAGAGGGAAGGGAATTGGAAAGTAATTTTTTTTTTTTTTACAATCATATTTGCTGAAATAATAAAAAATAATAAAAGAAAAACTCTAAAAGTCTATCAATGTTATTAAGACTTTCAGAAAAAAGGAGAAAAAAAATAGTTTGAGACTGATAATGGTTGCCAGAAAAAAGAACAATGTCAAAATTGCATTTTATTTTGTATTTTTCTGAACATGCACTCTGTATTTCAAATGCCTCCCACAAGTGGTAATTTGTGTGTGTAATTTTATCCAAAGATGATATAATAGTTACATAAATAAATATAAATGTACATACATTCTTAAAAAATATATATTTAAGACAGTACACTCAAAAAAATTACATTTACTGTTTGTTCAAACTATAAATTTAAAATGAGCTGAAACAACACTATTTTCAGGTTTTGTTTTGTTTTGTTTTTTTTTTGTGTGGGGGGGGGGGGTGACAACTTATTTTTGTTAACTTAACTTGTTTTATGTTTAAGCCACTTAAATTTGTAAAAACTAGATTAACTTACTTCGTTTATGTTGTCCTAACACAAGTTGATTGTGTGGAACCCAGTATTTTTTCAAATCCATGAATGAAAACCACTGACCTAAACCTAGTCAATAAGGTTTTCAAAAGCAAATGTAAGAGAAAAGTGCACTGCGACCACTTAGTTTTACCTTGATTTTTATATTGCTTATATATCTTTCATGGAATGATGCTTTACTGCATCACAAATATGACACCGTACAATGAAAGCTACTGAGCAAAGTTGTCCATATGGAGACAGGTGAAAAAAAACATATTGTGTTAGGATTGATAGACACCATTGAGTTGTTGTTTGTTGTATTTATTTGGTGTTTTGCAAAGTATTGCACAAAAATTGTTCTTTATTTGTCGATAACATGTCCCTGTAAATATCATTAGTATGAAAAGGATTAAAGCTGCTGTCATACTTCCTCGTAGTGTTCATTTTAACTGCAGTCAAACATATGTTTAAGTACATTTTTGCAGTTTTGAAAAAATTACGACTAAAGCACATTTCCAGTGAGCCTGTTTTGCACAAAAAAAGCATTAATTATGAACTTCTGTGTTCTCTTTGAGTGTAGAATATTTCAAATGAGCAGAAGAAAATAGAAAAGTAATGACTTTAAGAATAAAGGGATTCTTTCTGCATTTCAGTGCGTTTTTGTGGCGTATATGAAAGAGTAGACTACAAATGTGAAGTTTTTTTGTATTTTCAGAGTTGCATACAAAGGGGAAAAGACTGAAAAAAGAATCCAGTTGACTTTAAAAGGCTTTCGTCATAGATATTCTTAAGCCACATTAAAACATGAAGCATTACATAATTCTCCTGACATCTGAAAGTAGATCTGAACATGAGGCAAAATCTACAACTCATTCAGCCAACAGATGAATAAGGATTTATTTGTAGTACAGTCTTTTGATTTGGAAAGTTTCAAAAAAAGATAAATTAAATAGCTTCCCTAAGCAGAAAGTGCCTCCCACAGTTTAAATTGCAGGCTTGTTAGGAAAACGGTGAATGTATAATTACACCGCATTACTTAACTCTATACAGATTGTTCAATCTGACCATTATACTTACATTTTATCCTTCCTTATTATTGTTATCAGGTTAACTATATTAAAAAGCAAAATATTTCATTATTGTTTTATTGTTTTTAAACTTTCAGCTCACTTTATTGTATTCAAGTGGATAAAACGTTTAGCCTATTTTATTCAATTGTGTAATGTATATAGTGTAATCAGGGCTGGAGCAAGCTGAACTGGCGCTCTAGGCGAACAGCAATCACGTTGCCCTCAACTTAAAAGTGAAATAGAAACTTACCGGTTTGCGGATGAAAATGAGGACCGGGAGGGGGTGGGTGTCGCGGATGAAAGTGAGGACTAGGGGGTTCTCGCTCACTATTCTGCTGCCCAAGGCGACCGCCTAGGTCGCCTCTATGGATGCGCCGGCCCTGAGTGTAAAGCTGGATTTATACTTTCGCCTGGCGCCGCATCACGCGCCTCCGCTGACTGCGCGCGCACCTCGCGACAATGGGCTAGCGCACTTGCGCTGAGCCAGCTGTGGTAGCTCATCAACAAAGCCGCGACGTCAACACACAGAATCTGTCAGCACAATTCAATAATACAATGTTAGACAAAAAGTTGTCTAACAGTTTAGAACGGTTTGGCACTATAGTGGAAAAGCTGCTTTAATATTTTTGTTTAAAAAATCGCGATACCTCGATTTTATAAAAAATTTAATCGTCTTAAAACGTGAATTCGAATTAATCGAAAAAAAACGGAAAAATCGCCCAGCCCTAGCTGCAGGTTGATATGGCTGTACAGTATATATGCCGCTGTCATTACATGGTAACTGGACAAAACAAAACCCGTTTTAATGGTTTTTACTTATTATGTGTACTTTAAGCACTCTTTTGAACATTTTCAGAAAATAAACTGAAACTAATAACTCTGAGTTGCTTTGTTCACATATTAACCTATTTTGTAACAATATTTTGTTCATATTTGGCTGTTTAATAACAGAGATTCTGTTAGGGTTTTGACTTCAACCCTTTGAAACAATCAAACATTAAACACGATCTGCTTTGTGTGCTGACGAATGTAAAAAAGTCTTTGCTTTCTTTTGTGTAATGTGGTTTAATTATCATTTTTTACAATAACATTGCTTTAATGGGAGATTAACTCCCCATTTATGTGTAGTTGGTGATCTGGGACCTTTAGCCAGGACAGATTACTGTGCATATGTTTTGTTAAATAAAAAGTATAGTAAACAGCTATATTTTGCTTGTTTTGACACATTTAAAATGTGTGGCTAAGAAATAATTAATTGTTTATGTTTGGTGTGGTCAGAGATAAATTTGTAAATCCTTTATTTTGAGCTCTGAAAATTATGTAAAATAAAAACTAATTGTAAAACTATGAAACCATGACCCATTTGCTCATGAACATTTAGCAAGCTCATACACGACACACAAAAAGTGAAAGGAATGAGGCATGTGGAGATAACGCAATATATAAATCAAGTCATTTTAGCATGTCAAAGTCATATTTATGTGTATAAAATGTGTTTTCCCAACAATAAAATTGTGGCTAGTGAAATAGGCGAGTGGCTACTAATGTTGGAAAACTACTAGCCACAGTGGCTGGTGATCAAAAAAGTTAATGTCAAGCCCTGCTTACATTTTTTTTACAAATACATTGATTACAGTCTAGATTAGGTTTACAGTTGTAAATACAAAACTTAACTTGATATGATGCATTTTTTTTATTACAGTTGTTGTTGCTGTTTGTTTGTTTGTTTGTTTGTTTGTTTGTTTGTTTGTTTGTTTGTTTGTTTGTTTGTTTGTTTTTGCATCTATCCGTAGGAGTTGTACCAATTTTTAGTGATTTCTTGCATCTTGTTGACAATTTTTTTTTCCAAACAACTCAGTAAATATAGTATATACACTCACCGGCCACTTCATTAGGTACACCCGTCCAACTGCTCGTTAATGCAAATTTCTAGTCAGTCAATCACATAGCTCAATTTTACGTAAATAACCACTTGTTACAACCGAGGTATGCAGAAGAGTATCTCTGAATGCACAACACATCGAACCTTGAGGCAGATGAGCTACAGCAGCAGAAGACCACACCGGATGCCACTCCTGTCAGCTAAGATCAGGAAACCTAAGCTACAATTCGCACAGGCTCACCAAAATTGGACAATAGAAGATTGGAAAAACATTGCCTGGTCTGATAAGTTTGATTTCTGCTTCGACATTCAGATGGTAGGTCAGAATGTGGCATCAGCAACATGAAAGCATTTATCCATCCTGCCTTCAAGGGAGCAGGCTGGTGGTGTGGGTGTAATAGTGTGGGGGCTATTTTCTTGGCCCACTTTGTGCCCATTAGTACCAATTGAGCATCGTGTCAACGCCACAGCCTACCTGAGTATTGTTGCTGACCATGTCCATCCCTTTATGACCACAGTGTACCCATCTTCTGAGGGCTACTTCCAGCAGCATATTGCACCATTTCATAAAGCGTTAATCATCTCAGACTGGTTTTCTCGAACATGACAATGAGTTCACTGTACTCAAATGGCCTCCACAGTCACCAGACTCAACCCAATAGAGCACCTTTGGCATGTGGTGGAACGGGAGATTCGCATCATGGATGTGCAGCTGACAAATCTGTAGCAACTCCGGGATGCTATCATGTCAATATGGACCAAAATTTCTGAGGAATATTTCCAGTATCTTGTTGAATCTACGCCACGAAGGGTTAAGGTAGTTCTGAAGGTAAAAGCGGGTCCAACCCGGTACTAGTAACATGTACCTAATAAAATGGCCAGTGAGTGTATGTAAATATAGTAAGAAGTGCTAAAAATTGCCTCATACACATTTTAAACTAAATAATTATATCTACTGTTTTCACAGTACATAAAATAAAGCTTTTGGCATTGATGGTTTAATGAAGAACCTTTACAGCACACACAAAAGATTCTTTATGGCAAAAAAAAAAATTTCGGTCCCACTTTATATTGTCGCTTATACCTGTGAACTTACATGGTATTTAGATGTCTAAGTAGTATGTAACTACAGTGTATGTACACACATTTACATAGTATTTACTTTTGTATTACTGGTGTAACTACACTCATGTAACAACCCACTGAATAGTATGTGTAAGTACAAATGTGTAACAGGACATTGGTAACAACAGTAGGAAAGTACACATCTGTAACAAGAATTATGTAAGTGCATTGTGTAACAACAATATGTACTTGCAGATGTTTTCCCACTTCCACACCTGTTTGCAGATCATGTACTTGTGAACACTGTATGGCAGAACTAATGCTGCATTAGAAGGTTTCACCTTGTGATACAAGTGTACTTACATGGTAACTCCACAGGATCCACTTAATATAAAGTGTAAAATGGTCACAAATTACTGTGTAACTTGTAGAAATATCTTCTATGCAACACTTTAATAACAGTGTAGTTACATGGTAACTCCACAGGAACAGTCCACAATATAAAGTTTAAAATAAAATTCATTTTCGTTTCGGCCTAGTCCCTTTATTAATCTGGGGTCGCCACAGCGGAATGAACCGCCAACTTATCCAGCATATGTTTTACACAGTGAATGCCCTTCCAGCTGCAACCCATCAAAGCCGAAAAGAAAATGAATGAATGTATGAACAGTAATTTGTGACCATTTTACACTTTATATTGAGTGGATCCTGTGGATTTACCATGCAAGTACACTTGTACCACAAGGTGAAACCTTCTAATGCAGGCATACAGTGTTCACAAGTACATGATCTGCAAACAGGTGTGGAAGTGGGGAAACATCTGCAAGTACATATTGTTGTTACACAATGCACTTACATAATTCTTGTTACAGATGTGTACTTTCCTAGTGTTGTTACCAATGTCCTGTTACACATTTGTACTTACACATACTATTCAGTTGGTTGTTACATGAGTGTAGTTACACCAGTATACACAACTAAATACTCTGTACCAGTGTGTACATACACTGTAGTTACATACTACTTAGACATCTAATTACCATGTAAGTTCACAGGTATAAGCGACACAATATAAAGTGGGACCAAATTTTCAAGCTATATTTTCAAGATTTTTAAAGCCCATATAGTTAAAAATTGTTCAAGGAATTTAAAAATGGTCTTACAGTACATAGCATTGCTTTAAAAACCTTTTTAGAACCTTTTTTTGTTATTATTTGGACATTTTTACAAATATACAGCTGTCTTTTTTATGTTAATGACTTTGAACATGGCATATTTTATTGTATTTTATTTTAATTAACTTTATTAATTACCAATGTGTTGGATCCTAACATGGATTCTAGTAGAATCAGGCAGAATATTTAGAATTTTGAACAATTATACACATTTTGGTAGACTTCTACCAAACCGGAGGATAACAAAACTTTGGAGAATAAGAGAAAAACATAAATCAATCAATCAATCGGAGAAAAACATCAATCAACCAACCAACCAATCAATCAATCAATCAATCAATCAACCAATCAATCACTTAATAAAATACAAATGAATAAATCATGAGATACATGTACATAAAATAATACATGCAAACAAAGACTGTACATCAAAGGAAGAAACAAAAGATTTAACAATATCAAAAGTGATGCTCCAGGGATTCTAGTAGACTCAGGCAGAATCTAACAGATTTAGCAGTCTTTTCTTTTGGGAAGACATACAGAGAGCAGCAGAAGTGAGAGGGGGTGTGAAGTATTGCACAGGGAACTGTATGAAAAAAAAAGTATCAGGGTGGGTGGAATGGAGAATCGCACAGTCCCATGAAATGAGTGCAGATAAGCCACGCTGTCCTTGTCTGTGTTGCCTTTGCCAAGATCGGTCATTGGTTCTTAGTGCTCCTTTTAGTGCTGTTTAGTGCTTTTACTTTGTTTAGTATTGTGGCCAATTTGTCAAAAGCTCATAGATTAAATGAATTTGCTTTACTCTTGTGCTGGTCAAAGGAATTCAGGGCTAGTGGAGAGTTGAGAGGCGTTTAGTTGTGGTTGTTTAAGGGTGTAGTTTTAAGTATATGCCATATAACCACCTACTTTTTTTAAAGGATTTTACATTTACCCACGTAACTATACAGTAAGAGAGATTCATTATGAATATCATCTGACTGAAAAGAATTGGTTCTTTTTGAGACAAGACTCTCTTCACAGCAAGTGGGACTAGCAGCAATTCCCTTTTAAACTTCCTGTTTTGATTTTGGTAGATCAGTTGTGTAAATGCAGACAATGTGTTTGTCGTTCATGAGCCTAACATTCAACTGAGAAAAAAAGAGAACAGTCTGCCAAAGGGATGATGGATAAAATAGTTTTTTTCAGCATTAAATAGGCTAAAAATGTGGTCCATTTCATGTATACAGGGTTATTACACTGCTAAAGTGTTGGACGCTCATGTTTAAGCATACAGTAAGTACAGTATTTGGAAAAAATTAAAAAATTAAATATATGTAATAATAAAATATATGGCGACGCGGTGGTGCAGTAGGTAGTGCTGTCCCCTCACAGCAAGAAGGTCGCTGGTTCGAGCATCGGCTGGGTCAGTTGCCGTTTCTGTGTGGAGTTTGCATGTTCTCCCCGCGTTTGCGTGGGTTTCCTCCAGGTGCTCCGGTTTACACCACAGTTCAAAGACATGCGGCATAGGTGAATTGGGTAAGCTAAATTGTCCGTAGTGTATAAGTGTGAATGAGTGTGTATGGATATTTCCCAGAGATGGGTTGCAGCTGGAAGGGCATCCGCTGCGTAAAACAAATGCTGGATAAGTTGGCGGTTCATTCCGCTGTGGTGACCCCAGATTAATAAAGGGACGAAGGTGAAAAGAAAATGAATGAATGAATATATATACAGTTTAACAAAGTGACATTTATAGACATTTGACAGTTTGGAATAACATAATGCATAAGAAATAATATATAGAAAAATAAAATAAAATTAACAGAAAATATACTGGCAGTTTATTACAACTTTAAACGATTATAAATGTTAATAAAAATAATTATATATATATATATATATATATATATATATATATATATATATATATATATATATATATATATATATATATATATATATATATATATATTCGTAAATTTGCTTTTTTTTTCTTTTAACCTTAAGAAGGTCGAAAAAATTATTTTTATTAACATTTATAATAGTTTAAAATTGTAATAACTGCCAGTATATTCTCTGTTAATTTATTTTATTTCTCTATATACAATTTCTTATGCATTATGTTATACCAAACTGTCAAATGTCAATAAAAGTCATTTTGTTAAACTGTAGAGTTGAACTTTCAACATCACAAGTTAACAGCACAGAGATCAAGATCCCCTAATGCAATTCACAACTATAAATAAACAGAAAACACTTGTGTAAGAAATTTCACAATTGTTTTTTGTTCTTCTGTAATAAAGAGCTGAAATCCTTTTAGGGACAATTCTCCCTCACTGACGAGAGTGCACCTATCACCCCACAACAGTGCTTGGGTGAGAATGAGTCCTAAAAAGTGTGCTTTTGGATGTGAGGGAATGCTGATCTTGCTCAGCCATAGTTAAATTAATCCCATTCACACATTTGTTTAAATTACTTCAGCTGACCCAACCATTTTTTATACAAAGTTTAACTTAAAAATCTTAGTCACTTTGATTGATGTAAGTTGACATGACTAAAAATGAACTAAAAAAAAATAAGCTGTCGGTGAAGCTGTGGAGAGAATTGGAAAGCTGTAACTTTGTCTTAAATGTATTAACAAACTAAATACTTTTCTGAGAAAAGTTGGATGCAGTCGTTGAATGCAGTACTATAGGCACTCAACACTGTAAAAATGCAGGATTCCACACAATTTCCTTCATGTTCTCAACACAATGTAAGTTAATTTAATTGTTTTTACAAATTTAAGTGATTTGAAGATAAAACAATTAAGCTGTCTAAAATAAACATCAAGAATTGTGTTAATTCAGCTTATTTTAAATAGGTAGTTTGAACAAACAACATAATATTTTTTGAAGGAAAATTTTATATGAAACTGTTTTTTTTTTTGCTGCTATTATTATTATTATTATTATTATTATTATTATTACTATTATTATTGATTTGCTACTTTATATTATTATTTCATTTTCCACCATTTGATTTATATTTGCATATTATACATGTTTTTTTTTTTATAAAAGTAGACCTTAAAGCAAACTAAATACAACACCTTAATCACATAGTAAACTTTAAACAGACTGCCAAAATCATTTTCAATACTTATTAAATGATTGCTTTACAGCAGGGCTATTCAATTGGCGGCCTGCGGGCTGAACCCGGCCCCCGATGCAATTTGTTCCGGCCCTCCAAATCGTGTGACCAAGACATCTAAAATAAATTTAGTTAAGTCAAAAAACGGCTGCTATAGTTATGAAGTGATGTGCGCCTGTTCAATACAGCATGAGCTGCAAGCTGCGCAGAGCGTGAGTCACCATTCAGTGAGAGGCGCGGGCAGCCAAAAATATTTGGATATGTTTGTAGAAAAGGCCTTTTGTGCTATGCACTGATATCGTCAATAGGGATGCAACGATTAGTCGATTTCACTATTAAATGCGCTTTAATTCGTCACAATTAATCGTAAAGGCTTCTCTAAGCCGCATTTCTGTTGCACGGAAAAAACGAAACTTCTGCAGTTAAACAAAGTTATTCCAAGTTGCCAACTGTGCAAAGTTCCAAGTATGTACACTGAAGCTAATATGCCCGCATACCGGATTAACGCAGCAGCCGTTCCCATATCACGTCTTTTCCGCTTGCAAGTTTGTTGTTTCTAATGTAAGAATATATGACAATATGCGCGCACAAGCGGAGCAACGCGCTTGCGTCTTTGCGGGCGCACGCAGTAGAAAACATCTCACGGTGAGAGTTCTGCATGCCTTTCAGTGCAGTGTAAACAAAAGATATGTTAGACGAATTAATATTAAGATGATTATGTATGCATGAACGCAGATGGCAACAACAGGTCATCTAAATAGCTCCCCTAATATAAAGCTTGAATTTACATTAGACCTCATAACCGTCAAACCATGATTATTCTTCAGACTATATAATCGTACAACCAAAATCTATAATTGTTGCATCCCTAATTGTTATGCAGTTTAGAAAATAACATATGAATGTGTCTGAATGTAGAAGAAGCCTACTTCAGCAATGCACTGCTTTTGTTGTGCTCTGAAATACAACATTTGAATGTTTGTAAAAAAAAGCCACATTGTACAATGCACTGATATTATGTAGTTTCAAAATACAATATATTAACATTTTAATGTAGAAAAAGCCAACGTGGGTGTCTTAAGGAGCAAAAATACAACATATGGGCTCTTATATTGCTGTTGTGTTATCACTATATATAGCAAGTCATATCTCTCCGGCCCTTCGTTTGGGATGCTTTTCATGAACCGGCCCCCATGACAAACTAATTGAATAGCCCTGCTTTACAGTAAATACTTTAAATAGGGTTTTACTGTTAAAAAAGTTTTTAAAGAACTTTAGCTTTAATTCTGTCAATTACAGAAGGCTAACATCTTTTCTTTCTTTCTTTTTTGCCTCAGATATATTAGCTGATGACAGAGCTAACACCAGCACCGATATTTCACTGCCCCAGACTATTAATGTCATTTTTATAAAGAGGCAAAGTAAACATTCATTAAAAAAATACAAAAAAAACTGGTTGAGTTAGACTTAAGCCATAACTGACTGTATTTACTTGAGATAACTAAATGTTTTGCTTGACCCATCTGTCTGTCCATGCGCTGCGACACATAGCCTTTATGTTAATCCAGCCCTGCCAATCTAGATTCATTTCGTGGCTCGGGCTGGAGATTTTTTTTTTTTTTTATATACATACTTTTATTGTTTCAGAAAAAAAAAATGTGATACATACATACTTTACTAGTAACCAAATACCAATCAAAGAACACCCACCCCATCCCAACAGAGCCATAAAAAAATGAATAAATAAAATAAATTTTGTATTCACATGCAAAAAATAATACATACAAAGGGCTGGAGATTTTTGCATTTTTTTTATTAATTTCCCTTTTAAAAGTACAAATATTAAACTTCAGGGGCGATGCAATGGCGCAGTAGGTAGTGCTGTCGCCTCACAGCAAGAAGGTCGCTGGTTTGAGCCTCTGCTGGGTCAGTTCGCGTTTCTGTGTGGAGTTTGCATGTTCTCCCTGCATTCGCGTGGGTTTCCGCGTGGGTAAAATGTTTCTAACTGTGACATGGTTGAAAAAATATATATAGTTTAATTATCAATGTTGCATCCAAATTAAAAACTGTACATTCTTGAGTAGGTAGTCATTATACGCAATTACTTGTGAGAAACGTATGTATTATATAGCATGAATGTGTAATCTGAACATATCATTATTTACCAGCCAGATTTTGTATCTGCCTCAATCAGAAAATTATTCATATCTGTCTCTGTATTTGGAAAAAATCCAGACAAATTGCAAGTGTTAAATGAAGTTATGTTCCCTTTATAATTACCTAAATGACATAAATGCACTGTATAACTCATAAAGCTATTATTATTATTATTATTATTAGATTTCCTAAAACATATTACAGTTGATAGAAAAAAACTACTATTAAGAGAGAAGAGATAACTGTACACATGGATTCAACTGATGCGTATACAACCATCTGTAATGCCAAAGTAAAGAGCTTCAAAACCAGTATATTACTTGCTATTTTTATGGGCTTCATCAGATTTCTGAGAGATGCACTGAGGCAGGCATATGCAGATGTTTGCAGATAAGCTCATTTCTTTCATAGAGTTTACACTAAATTACCTCAGACGCATTTAGAGGTTTAACACATGGTGTGATTCTGTCTGCCAAATTTCATTTTCATTTACATTTAGTCCTTTAGTAGACATTGTTGTCTGAAGTGACTTACGCATGAGGAAAGGAATTTAGTGACTCAACATGAAGAGGAGATTAGAAGAGGTTTGACATAGACTTGCTTGAGCTCATTGAAGATCAGACGGCTGCAACGTTCCGGATTATTTGAAAAGGTTTAAGGGTGCAAGATGGGAGTCCAGCCAAAAGAACAGTAAAGTAGTACAGCCTAGAAATGACAAATGCCTGGACCAGACGTTGTGTGGCATGATCAGTTAGAAAGGGTTTGATTTGTCTGATGTTGTAGAGTGCAAACCTGCATGACCATGCTGTGTTTGCAATGTGATCCTTGCTCATCAAAGATCCTCACTGGATTAGATGTGATTATAGTTGATGATTTAAACTAGATGGAGAAATGATGTTGAAGACCTGGACTTGCAGGAAAGATGAAAAGTCCTGTTTTTGCCTGATTTAGCTGTAGGTGATGGTCTTTCATCCATGCCAAGATGTCCTCCAGGCAGTGCGATATAGATGCAGCTACCAAAGGATCATCTGGTTGAAATTAAATAGGGCAATGTGTGGCATAACGGCAGATAAGGGAAACCATTTGATTGGTCCTAGCAATGTGGTGTAAATTGAAAATAGAAGGGGACCAAGAACTGAACCCTGAGGTGCCCCTGTGACCAGCTGATATGTTTTGGACACTTCTTCCCTGTAGGAAACCATAAAAGACCTGAGGTAGGACTCCTCAGATTCCGTTAGGGCAGGGGTGTCCAAACTCGGTCCTGGAGGGTCGGTGTCCTGGAGAGTTTAGCTCCAACCCTAATGAAACACACCTAAACCAGCTAATCAAGCTCTTACTAGATATACTATAAACTTCCTGGCAGGTGTGTTGAAGCAAGTTGGAGCTGAACTCAGCCGGACACTGGCCCTCCAGGACAGAGTTTGAACACCCCTGCCGTCGGGAGTCCAGCCAAAAGAACATTAAAGTTGTCCAGCCTGAAATGACAACTGCCTGGACCAGATGTTGTGCGTCATGATCAGTCAGAAAGGGTCTGGGTTTGCAATGTGATCCTTGGTCATCAAAGATCCTCACTGAATTAGATGGAATAATAGTTGATAAGCACAGATTTACCCTTATAGATGTGAGGGTGAGGAGCTCTGTCACCCGGGAGGTGCTCGGAGTAGAGCAGCTGCTCCGCCACATCGAGAGAAGTCAGCTGAGGTGGCTCAGGCATCTGTTTCGAATGCCTCCTGGACACCTAACTAGGCAGGTGTTCCAGGCTTGTCCCACCAGAAGGAGACCTCGGGGAAGACCCAGGACATGCTGGAGAAAACTATGTCTCTCGGCTGGCCTGGGAACGCCTCGGGATCCCCCCGGAGGAGCTGGAGGAAGTGTCTGGGGAGAGGGAAGTCTGGGGTTCTCTCCTAAGACTGCTGCCCCCACAACCCGGCCCCAGAAAAGTGGCTGAAAAAGAAAGAAAGAAAGAAAGAAAGAAAGAAAGAAAGAAAGAAAGAAAGAAAGAAAGAAAGAAAGAAAGAAGAAAGAAAGAAAGAAAGAAAGAAAGAAAGGTTGATAATTCAACCTAGATGGAGAAATGACGTTGAAGAACTGGAGTTGCAGGAAAGACAAAAAATCCTGTTCTTGCCAGATTTAGCTGCAGGTGATGGTCTTTCATCCATTCCAAGATATCCTCCAGGCAGTGCAAGATACATGCAGCTACCAAAGGGTCATCTGGTTAAAATAACAAAATAGATGTATGTGTCACTCACATAACAGTGAATACCTATTCCCTCCAGGAAACCATAAATGATTTGAGGTAGGATTCCTGTGATCTCCTCAGGGAGTCCAGCCAAAAGAATATTAAAGTAGTCCAGCCTTGAAATGACAACTGCCTGGACCAGATGTTGTGCGTCATGATCAGTCAGAAAGTGTCTGGGTTTGCAATGTGATCCTTGGTCCTCAAAGATCCTCGCTGAATTAGATGGAATAATAGTTGATAATTCAACCTGGATGGGTTGAATAAAAGGAGTTGCAGGGAAGATGCAGGAACGCCCTGTTTTGATAGATTTAGCTGTAGGGGATGGTCTTTCAAGATGTTCTCCAGGCAGTGTAGGATACATGCAGCTACCAGAGGATCATCTGGTTGAATTAAAACAGAGCTGTCTTGTGTCATTGGCATAACAGTGATAAGAGAAACCATGTGATGGGTTCTAGTGATGTGGTGAAAATTGAAAATAGAAGGGGACCAAGAAATTAACCCTGAGGTACTCAATGAAAGGAAAACAACTGAGGAAACAATGAAAGATCTATGATGTCTCCAACCACCAGAGTGGGTTTTTAGTAATACTCATTGAGGAGGCAAATAAAACACAACACACATGTCCGCTAAAAGCAGAACTGATGATTTTTCTGTCACTCTTAAGAATTCTTTATTCGTTTTCATGGGTTAGACCTTTATAAATAAGGTATTCAGCTCCTGGCATGTCAATACATAGCAGTGTCAGTTATGTCACTTCACTGCCATTCACAAATCATGTTCTGTGGCCTCATGGGATAGTAAAGTGTCCATCATATGTCCACTTCTGAATCTTGCTGTAAGCAGAAGGTCATTCAGATGATTTTGGCCTACTCTTTTATAAGTTTTTTTCTTAACAGAGTGGAGAGTGGAGCATTGGTTAATTCATAGTATGCCAAAAAGTATGGCAATAGATAGTTTTGATCTATAGTCGGCACAGGAAAAAAAGAGAAACAAAGTTTTCCAGTGGCTAACGACAGTACACTGCAGAGCTTTGGCTTAAAGATTTATTTTACCCGGCAGACCTATTTACATTCGAACAATGTGATTTAAACATCAAGAAGACTGTTTATTTGTTAATAAGGGGAGCAGTTAAAAAGTAATTGTGCTCGTGAAAAATTTGAAGTCAGCAAAAGAAACTACTGTGCTTTTTGCATCATTGTAACTAATAGCATTGCTCCAGAGACTGTACGAATGCAGGGAACAGAGAAAGATTATCCTGATCACAGCGCTAAGCACATACTGTTCATATTATAGAAATAGCTTCACAATGATCTCTAAACTTTATTGACACGGCAATATGGTTATCTGCTCATTAATTCTTCAGCGGTGTGTGTGTTTGATCCTGGGGTCGCTGCAGGAGGGTTGGGGATGTAAAGGGAGTGTGAGCTGATAAAGACCTGTCGATTGAGAGACGGTGGTCTGGTGAACAGGCTAGTCTTCTGTTGACAAGAATGATAGCTTTCATTTGCATGCTAAAGCTGCAGCTGCCCCCTCAAGATGGATGAGGTTCTCGGCTCCTTTCGCGGGATCGCTAATATACAGAGACAAGATTATACCAAGAGGATAAGCATTTATATAGCGCATAATGAACTCAAGTTCTCCTTGTGAGGTGAGCTCAAGAAACTGAGTCTGATTGGACTGAAAATTTGCCATGTAGACAATAGCAATTCTGGATTAGGTCTCAGGTGGTGACTTAATATCATACAAAAAAACAAATTTAATCACATATCTGTGTACTGAGCACTTGGTTAATGTCTGCATTTGTTTTATTTGCTTAATCCTGTTTACAATACACACTGGTTTAAAGTAGCTATACATAAACTCATTCGTTTTCCTTCGGCTTAATCTCTATTTTGAAAGGTTGTCACCGCGAAATGAACCACCAACTATTCTAGCATATTTTTTTACACAGCGGATACCCTTCCAGCCACAACCCAGTATTGGGAAACACCCATACACACTCATTCACTATGAACAATTTAGTTTATTCAATTCACCTATAGCGCATGTCTTTGACCTGTGGGGGAAACCAACACAATTTCACGGCAATTTGTAACTTTTTGATTTAGTGACTAATTCGTATGAATTCATACGATCTAATTTGTACAATTTGTCTAAATTGTGCAATTACGATTTGCTCATCCCCCAATGACGGTTGGGTTTAGGGGTGGGGTTAGGTGCCACACCTCCTTTTTAAAATTGTACAATTTCGTATGACTGAACTCGTACAAATTTGTACGAATTAGCCACTAAACTGACAAAACGTAAAATACTTAGGTTTTCTCGTGAGATCAGGCTGGGGAAACCAGAGCACCTGGAGGAAACCCACACGAACACAGGGAAAACAAGCTAACTCCACACAGAAATCTCAACTGGCCAAGCCAGCACTCGAACCAGCGACCTTCTTGTTGTGAAGTGTAAGGGTCCATATATTAGTCCTATGATGGAACTAACAGTATGGGTAAAGGTTAAATGTGTGTAAGCCTTTTTAGCACATGTAAAAAGAAATATTTTTATTTGTTAAACTTAATTTTAATTTGTTTCCAACTCCGAATTTATTCTGACTCCAACTTATAATAATTTAAATTTAGATTCATCCAATTCAAGCTGATTACCGTATAGGTTGTGATTTGGTCTAATTTAGATTGACTACCCTAATAAATCCTTATTTTCAGTTAATGGTTCATCGTGTACCCGAAGTCGCTTATGTCAGTATGCTGGCCAGTTACATCTGCTCACGTACACATCCTTGCCAGTTCTGGTTCTTAGATAGAAGATAAGCTAATATTAGTAATATTAGGCCACTCCATGCTTGCTCATACTTAAAGAAAGTTTGATTTAGCCCCTAGATTATATCACACTAAGTCAGTGATTGTCAAAAATCAACAAGTCTCTAATGCTGTGCCTATGCTCCATCCATTGAGCCCGAATGTATGACTAATCCTGGTCGTAGGCTGCGGAAACATCAGCCTTAACAATCAACTAGATTTAAGTGATTTCAGGAGATGTTAAACAAGTATTTTACATTTATTTGTCAGGCAAATATTTTCCATTCCAATTCACACAATTAAACAGAATAAGCCAATCCAGATTGTACAACATCAATTACTCAAAGATACATTTAAGAGTTAGAGATTAATACCTGACCATGTAGAAATACATTGCAGCAAATAAGTCCTGATGCAGAGCTCAGAGACTCATACACTGCAACGGGATATTCTGGCTACAGTGAAATTAAGACCACTTTACCAATCACACAGAGACATTTAAAATGACACCATACATGAATATAGAGCCACAAGATACACTTTATTAAAACTTAGACATTCTGTGTGGAGCTGCTCTGGTGGAGAAGGTAAAGTCCAGGGCAAAGAGGTGGGGTCAGGATGCATGATAGAGACAACCTGATCAACTGGTTTCCTAGCTGATTTTCTTCTCAGATTAGAAAGTTTACTGTTTTAGTGCCTGACTATTCTCGTGGTCTTTTCTCGTGTAGAGTTCCATAACAGTTCTCAGGGTTTAATATTATGGAGAGGTATAGCCATTCTTACAAAAGCGACAGTGCTATCCTAAGCCACCGTGAGTTACATGGATATTGTTTTAATGTGCATTTGGTACCTACAGTAGATATGTAAAAGATTAACTAGATGGGATGTGCTATTATTAGGGGTGTTCGCTCTTTTGGGAGATTTGTTTTTAAATAATAATGGTAACTAAACAATGTTTTGCTGAATGTGTTTTCCTGATGCTAACTGATTCATCATGAAACAAACCAAGTGACTGTGATTACACTTTTGCAAAATGTAAAACACACTGCTCCGGGTACATTCCATTGCACGGTTCACAGAACTAATACACTAGAGGGCGCCATCTACTTAATTGCGAATCTGAAATATGTTGCTTAGAGTAGGGTTTGTTGTACGTATCAGATATATAAATTCCAACCTAGGCTCATTCTGAAAACGTACCTCTATATACATTTCTGGAGACTGCAAAATACATCCCAGGGGCTACGTTTTTTGGTTTTTGTTTTCGCAAATCCATGAGAGGCCACTGTGTATGCTTTTTGAGATCTCAAATTTCTCTTGCGAGTGCCATTCGCACCTGCTGTTCTCACGTAAACCCTGTTTGACTGACTGAATGATTGCCTTTCCTAAACCCAACCAATTTTATTGATTGACTGGTTACAGCGGGAAAGCCGTCCATACGGAGGTAGGCAGTCAGCTGGTAAGCGCGAAAAGGTATGGGGTCATACCACCCCATAGCGTTCATTTAAAAAATTAAATGCAGCCATACGTACCTCTGGCTACATAATTCGAGGTCTTCAGAAATGTATATAGGGCTACGTTTTTAGAATGAGCCCATGTTAATAAATTTACCATACACTAAACAAATGTAGTTTTTTTTAAACCTTTATTTTTAAGCTTTAGAATTTTTTTTACTTTATATTTTACCTTATTTAAAATGAGTTGAAACAATACAATTACTTTGTGTATTTTTTTTTTATTGGGGGCAACTTCATTGTTTTATTTTCATCCCATTAAAATTTGTAAAAACTTAGGTAAGTTTAGTAAGTTAACTTGATCGCTTTGTGTTGGGACAACCCTGCTGAAAAATCCAGCTTAAACCAGCCTAAGCTGGTTGGCTGGTTTTAGCTGGTCGACCAGCCTGGTTTTAGAGGGGTTTTGGCCATTTCCAGGCTGGTTTCCAGCCATTTCCAGCCTGGTCTTAGCTGGTCAGGCTGGGAGTTGACCAGCTAAAACCAGCTTGACCAGCCAAAACCAGCTATGTCCAGCTTAAACCAGGCTGGTCAAGCTGGTTTTAGCTGGTTTAAGCTGGTCGTTTTCCAGCCTGACCAGCTAAGACCAGGCTGGAAATGGCTGGAAACCAGCCTGGAAATGGCCAAAACCCCTCTAAAACCAGGCTGGTCAACCAGCTAAAACCAGCCAACCAGCTTAGGCTGGTTTAAGCTGGATTTTTCAGCAGGGAACATAAAGAAATTGTGTGAAACTTAGATTTTTTTACAGTGTACTAATCTTTATATTTTTGTGTTGCTTAAAGTCACGTGATGTGGGTTACATGGAAATGATGTAATGCACATTTTGTAATTTATAATCAAACAGGGTGCATTTTTGGATGTTTCAGATAACAAATCCACTAGAGGGCGCTGTCTACATTATTGTCAATCTGAAATACGTTACTAAAGGCACGTTCACACCGCTTTTTGCTCACATTTTTTGTAGACGTTTAATGCCTTGTGATTAAACATAGGGCGCTAATGTGATCGTGCACACCAATGAGCAAACACCAGGCATAAAAGCGTCACTTTTAAATAAATACCTCATGCTTTTTTTTTTTTTTTTTTGACGTGCCGTGTCAAAAACTTCTCCACCAATCAGATTGGCACTTTTGTTCATGTGCCCGGAGCTGCTGAAGTAACAGTAAACACCACTTTGAAATGCTCAAGCGACAAAAGAGCTGTAGGATACCTGCAACTACAATAATGTCAGTATTTAATGTCAGCCTACAGTAATGTCTGCGATTATATAAAATAAAAAAATAAATGCAACATACAGTATATGAACACATACAGACCCTTACAGTCTTCAATATGTTACCAATTACAGAAGAACTACACACAGCATACATTTAGTCCTTATTTGGGTTCAAAAACAGCACGCAACATATAGCCCACAGTCAGTGCAAACCACTCATATGTGTCTTTAATCTTCACCAGCACATGTAACCTCTGTTAGAAAGTATTTCCATCATTCCAAGTTCATAATAGTCCAAAAGGCGACGAAAATAATTAAACATGGCAGTTTGTTCATGGTTTAATGTCTCGGCTGTGTTTTTAAAAATGGTGGTTCCTTTAAAATGAGTTGAAACTAAAATGAGTTCCTTTGTTTTCATTCTCCTGGTGTGTTGCATGAGTGAGTGACGTATCTCTGTAAACCAATAGCGTTCAGCTGCGTGTCTTGCTCCGCCTTTTGGTACCCTTTTGTTGTGGAAGGTAACCTTTCGAAAGGGTACCCAAAAAGTGGTATGGTACGGTTCGCTTTTAGGTACCTTTTGACAGTGGAAAGGGCCATAAAAGCTTACTGAACTGAACCGTACCGTACCACTCAATGGAAATGGGCTATAAGTGCCATCTAATGTCAGGGGATGATTTTGCATGTTCACTCTGGTCAACACCGATAAAAATTGAATGCAGTTTTGAGTTTGAATGCAGAAAAACATCTCGAAAAACGCTGACAATAAGCATAAACGAAAAGCGAACAAGCACAGATAGATGATGCAAATGTATTTGATTTCAAATCATAGACTCTGTTTAGTTTTTGTGGTGATTATTTGGGGTTGTGCAAAGAACTGCACGAGACTAATCCTTTATTCGTTGATTATATGTCCTTGTGAATATCATTAGTGTGAAAAGGAACAATTGTTCTTGCCGTCCTACTGCACCGTATCTTTAATTTTACCTAGAAACTGGTTTCACAAACATTCTAATAGTTCTGGTGTCACAAAAATGTTGGCTGAAGAGCATATTTGTGTTGTCATTGTCGCCACTGGCTTGCTTGGTTTGGGGCTTGAAGAGCTGCACATTGATGGATTTCCTCTTCAGTGTTTGGACTTTCAGCAGTCAAAATTAAACCACACTGAACTGAGCTAAACTGAACTTCAACTCTGAAAACTGGACTGACAGTGTTTCAATTTATTAAAACTTCTATGTTAAGCTGCTTTGACAAAATCTACATTGTAAAAAGCACTATAGAAATAAAGATGAATTAAAAAGTAGATGAAAATGAATGAATGAATGAATGAATGAATTTAATAATTGGTTTACTCAATTTATTCAAAACATTTGGAACGAAATACCACAGTGTTGATCTGAAAAGCACAGATTTACTCTTCTAGCTTTACAACAACAAGAAAAGAACAAGGGTGTCATCAAATAAAGAAAAGATCAAAAGCAAACAGCCCTCTTTAGTAAATATATATTCATTGGCATTCATAACCCTAGCTAATTATAGACACAGGCAAGTGTCTACACACTCAGTGACATTGATAACACTAAAGTGTACTGACACAGACTTTCAGTGTAAACAGTTCAATACAGATCGATAAACAAAGTACGAACCCCGAAGATAGATTGAAACACAGTAGAGCAGCTGAGAAACATTCTCTGCTTGACTGATGGCCAAGCAGTGAGGACTGAGACTGATCTATCTCCTTGCAGCCAGCACAAAAGAAGGCCTTTTATAAAGCTAGAATGTTCAGTGATTGGTCGGGTGTCGTGACATCACAGGTATAATTGACAGTTTAGATGTGAACTTAAACCTGAGAGCAGATTAATTTAAAAAAAACTGTAGGGAAAGAAGCACAAGGGATCAAAAAGTTAAAAAAAAATAATTATAAAACACATGTGGGGTTAAACAACAATGGTAAACTACACTTTGTCACACAGTTTGGATCCCAGATTCCTTCAACAGTTCATGCTAGATGACTGAATAGTTTATTTATTTATTTATTTATTTAGTTAGTTAGTTAATTAGTTCGACGTCCGTTTATTTTAGGTCCTATATACAGTGATCATCTTAAATCAGTACACCCCCCTTAAAAAAAACTTATATTTTTATTATAGGTGGGCATAGATATTTTTTTTTTATCTAGATTAATCTTACTGTAATCTTGGAATTACAAAATTAAAATGGCTCATTTGAATTCTGCAGAAGGCATTCAGAATATGTGTGCTACGCAAATAATGACAAAGTAAGTCTTAATAACTCATTTCTAGTAACTGATTTATTATTTACTGATGACAGTAAATAATATTTTACTAGATATTTTTCAAGACACTTCTATACAGCTTAAAGTGACATTTAAAGGCTTAACTAGGTTATTTAGGTTAACTAGGCAGGTTAGGGTAATTAGGCAAGTTATTGTAAAATGATGGTTTGTTCTGTAGACTATCGAAAAAAGAATTGCTTAAAGAGGCTAATAATTTTGTCCACAAAATGGTTCATAAAAAATTTTAAAACTGCTTTTATTCTAGCCGAAATAATACAAATAAGACTTTCCCCAGAAGAAAAAATATTATTAGACATACTGTGAAAATTTCCTTGCTCTGTTAAACATTATTTGGGAAATACTTAAAAAATAAACAAAATTCAAAGGGGGGCTAATAATTCTGACTTCAACTGTATGTATATATATATATATATATATATATATATATATATATATATATATATATATATATATATATATATATATATATATATATATATATATATATATATACATATATGAATGGCAACATATTGGGTTTGATTTCCAGAGAGAGAAAAAAAACTGTATTCTTTGAAGGTGGCGTGAAATAAAAATTCACCCTACAGTATACAGTATCTGGTCAAGTATGCAGGATTCCTCCAGTCATTCAATATTTAAACTCTGCCCCTGAGAGCTTACATTCATCTGCATTCAGTTGTGGATGTTGTGGCCATATTATTGTCCTCAACCACTGACGCGTAGAACTAACTCCTGCCCTACATTTTTTTTCTTTGTCAATAATCCATTACTCTGAGATTTATGCCACAACATGTAACAAAAGATCTGTTGCTTCTTCTGTTTTTATTGTGACTATTGCAATTTATGGACCATACTGTGTTCCTGAATTAGGCTGTATTTGCATTAGGGCTGTGCACTATATCCATGCATAGCCAGCCTGGTGAAAGGGTGGTTCTTTTTCTCAAGAAGTAGACCTTTTTGCAATTATTGCATTATTTGTATACCATTACGGTTTAAATACAATATTTTAGTGACATTTGGATTAGAATTTTTTGCAGGATTAGCTTGCCGACTGGTATTAGCCAGAATGTGGATGTTTTTTGATGCACTAAAATATTATGTACACGTTTTTTTCAAGTTGCTTGCCATACTATTTTACTACTAAAGTATGTATTACTTACAGATAATTAAACTGTAAGCTCTATATTACAGTTTTATAAATAATGTTATGAGACTAGTGTTTTAAATGTACAATTTTGAATAAGAAATAGGCAATGTGGGGAAAATTGCTTGTACTACAGTACAAATAGACCATCCATCTATCATACAAATAAAACAAACACATATTTTATTTTTAAATATTCCGATGACACAGCCATACTAAGTTTACTTTATAAGAATGATGATAATAGTGTTATCTACCAGTCAGAAATTACCCGGTTTGTTGAGTGGTGTGATATAAATAAGCTAAAGATAAATACTAAGAAAACAGAAGAGATGGTATTTGACCCAAAGTGTATAGGTGACCATCGTCAAGTGGTTGTACATGACCATCCTATCACTCAGTCAGAAACCTAAAAGTATTTGGGCATTTACATTGATAGTTCTTTTACATGGAAAACACACATTGAGTCGGTTTGTTCTCGTTTACACCAGAGATTGTATTTTTTACGGAGGTTACGTCTTTTTGGAGTTAACAAGAAGCTCATGATGTTGTTTTATAAAGCAGTTCTTGAAAGCATTGTTAGATATGGGATCACAGTGTGGTTTGGCAACCTATCTGTTCAGTGTAAATCCAAGTTGATGCATCTCTTAAAGACAGGATGGAAAATATTTGGGCACGATGAACATTTTAATCCTCAAGTTTTATATGAGAATTGTGTCGTCAACCAGGTGGAAAGGATTGTGAACGATCCAACTCATTTTTTGTTTCCACATTATGAACTGCTTCCCTCTGGTAGAAGATATAGAGTCCCAAAGTGTAGGTTGAACCGTTATAAGAAATCCTTTGTACCTGTTTCAGTGGGTTTATTTAACAAGAGTCTGTCCTAATTAGCATTATTAATTATGTAACTGCTGTATTTTTGTATTGTTTTTATTGCCTGTTTTATGAAATGTCTGCAGCAATATGGTGATGCCCAGTACAAATTTCCTGTCAAGGACAATAAAGTGACTACTACTACTACTACTATTTTAGCTTGTAAAATGTGTTTGAACCTTAAAACCTTTGTCATTTATTAGGCAAATAAACTACTCGGTGCATTCAACACCCCACCAAGCAATTTTGTTTTAAAGATTTCTAATTGACATCCAAACATTGACCTCTTGGGTCCAACAAGGCTAAATCTGGCTGTCGGTGAAAATATTATAGACGTCTACCAATAGACTGGTCATCAAATAAACAGATTAGACCAGAGGTGTCAACCTTGCCCTGCACAGTTTAGTTCCAACCCTGCTTCAACACACTAACCTGGATGTTTAAAACAAGCCTGAAGGACTCAATTAGTTTGTGTTTAATCAGGGTTAAAGCTAAACTGTGCAGAGCTGCTGCCCTCCGGGAACTGAGTTTGGCATCTGTGGATTAGACAGACTTCACATGTACGGTCATTCGTTTCTGTGTCTATGATGACTAGTCTACTTGTGAATGTCTATAATATTTTCCCTGACAATATTTAGCCTTCACTGCCCAAATTTTAGCCAAGACATCTATATTTGGATGTTTGTTAGATGTATTTTTAAACACACAAAAAATGCTTGCTGGGATAGCACATTAGCACAAGACCACATTTCGATGAAATTACTGAAAAGAGTGTAAAGTTCATTGAGTGAATGTCACGGTTGTGGATCTGTCTGTTTCTCTTGTATGTGTCTGTGTGTGTGTGATTGTGTTTGTTTGGGTGCACCTTCAGCGCGTGGCTGTATGTGTTTACATGTCGTCAGCTGAGCGGTCACGTGCCTTGCTGTTGCTCAGCATCACTCAGCTGTTAATCAATGAATCACAGGTGCAGCGCGTTACTGCGCCTTTATCTGTTCAGTGTTTGTATCTCGAGTTATCAGTTCGTTGTTGTTCAATTCTGTGTCTGTTCCTGTTATGCTGTGTTCACACCAGACGCGGAACGGGCGGCTAATCCCGCTATTCGCGAGTGAACAGACGCGTGAACATTTGAGTTTACTCGCTTCATTCGCGCGTCAGACTCCGCTTCATTCACGCATCAAATTCACTTCAGAACAGACGCGGATTCGCGTCATGGGCCGGGCTTCTGTCTGTCCGGTGACTGTAGCTTCGTTGCTAAATGGCTAACATGGATTTTATTGATAAAATAACTGTGTTTATGTGCTTTATGAAGGCTGTAAAACAGCGTAGATACGTTTGGAGCAGTGTCTGAGTCCACTAGATACTTTCAGAGGTGCACGCAGCTCTGTGAGCTCATAAACTCCTCCAGAAACTTAACCTGGATGACGGAGGCTTTCAGCGGTGCTTCTGACTGAGCCAAGCCCAGTTTGATGAACTGTCGGTGTCGGCTGGAGGATTTCCCCCGGACACCAACAACAGGTGCTACGTCACAATCATGCCCCCACAAGAGCAAGCTCCTGATTGGTTAACGCGGCGCGAATGTCCGCAGAAGTTTAGATTTTTGAACTCGAGCAATTTGCGCGATTTGCGCGTCAAACGCTCAATTCGCGCCGCACCATTCACGCAATTCGCATCATTCGCGCCATGCCATTCGCGTGTTTCGCGTCGCAGGATGCCCATTCGCGCGTTTGCATTGACTTACTGTAACATGTAAATCACTCGCGCCTCATGCTTCTTCCACGTCTGGTGTGAATGCAGCATTAGGCTTTTCCCGCTGAATCCGCCGGTGGTGAGTGATCATAGAGACTGTTGTTTTTGGACTTGTCAGGACGGCTTGGTTTCATTGAAGTATTGTTACCGCTGTTTGCACTGATGACACTCACAAGATATTCACTTTGAATCGCTGCTCTGAAGAACTGCTACCGCTGTGTGGCATGGTTGAGATTCATGAGAGATTCCCCTCTGGATCTGTTGCTCTGAAGAACTTTATTACCGCTGTTAAACGTTGTTGATTTCCTTGAGAGATGCATCATTGCTCTACCTAGGGCTGGGCGATTTTTTCGATTAATCGAATTTACGTTTTAAGATGATTTAATTTTTTTATAAAATCGAGGTACCGTTCTAAACTGTTAAGACAACCGTGCTGAATTGTGCTGATAGATTCTGTGTGTTGACGTCGTGGCTCTGTTGATGAGCTACCACAGCTGGCTCAGCGTAAGCGCGCTACCCCATTGTCGCAAGGTGCGCGCGCAGTCAGCGGAGGCGCGCGATGCGGCGCCAGGCGAAAGTATAAATCCAGCTTAACACTCAGGACCCATAGAGGCGACCTAGGCAGAATAGTGAGCGAGAAACCCCTGGTCCTTACTTTTATCCGCAACACCTACCGGTCCTCTTTCATCCGCAAACCGGTAAGTTTCTATTTCACTTTCGGGTTGAGGGCTGCGTGATTGCTGTTCGCCCCTAGAGCGTCAGTTCAGCTTGCTCCGGCCCTGACTCATACCTGCCAACACTCCCATTTTTCCCGGGAGTCTCTCGTATTTCAGACCCATCTCCCGTATTGTTCTGTCTCCCGAAAAACTCCCGGAATTTCAAAGCCCAGAAGTCTGGTTTTGTATTTTATACCTGCGCACCACCTGAAGGGCGGTTACGCGTGTTGTGAATGTCGGCTGTCACCGCAGAAAGGCAAATCTTTCTTTAATTTGGACTTTTGCTTGAAAGCTTTACGGAGTGGCACAGTAGCTGTCCAAGGTACTGTAGCTATGAATTAAATCATAACCCATATATGCACCAATAAACAAGTAAAATGAATAAATAAATTAAATAATTATGGATTCTTAAATGTCGGTATTGTTTTTACTCCAAAAAAAATCAATACGTTTTGACAAATGTTTTATAAAAATAAATTGAGCAATTTTCAACATTTCAGCTATAGGCTGTTATACGATTCAGTTAAGATAGACATTTAAATATAGATAGATATGTAACAGGTTTTTGTGGGGTTTTTTGTTGTTCACGGTGATCTTTAATATATACTGGGTGGTGTAGCTACGCACAAATATTTTCTAAAACGTCAAGCAGGAATTTGTCTATAGGAATGTAATAGGCTACACCTTATTGACCAATTTATGTATGTATGGCCATTAAAAATACATGTTCCTTAACCAGATGGTTTTTCAAGTTACTTATAAAGAGATTGTTACTTCAGTCATGTTGTTGTAATGTTTTAAGTTGACTATAGTTACACAGTAAAAAAACAAAAAAAACAAAACAAAAAGAAATCGAAATCGTGAATCGGTCAAACTTTATGAAAAAATCTAGATTTTTTATTTTTTTTTGCTATATCGCCCAGCCCTAGCTCTGCCCCTTCCCTCGATATCTGGTGATATCCTGACCAGCTTTATTTCCTGTTATCCCTGTTTAATAAATCAACTTGCATTCACTTGCATTTGGGTCTCTTGCGGTTGTGTGACAGTGAACTACTAACAGCAGCTGAGAATTCCAGATTCCAGAATGTTCAGCTCAGTGCATAAAGCATATTAGGAGAGTCAATGATAAAAAAAGTGTGTGTGTAATCACCTAATATAATGTTTTGTCCCTCCAATGAAAAAAAGAGATTGCTGATGAATAGTTTAATAGACTTCTAATCGTATATCAACATTATTTGGTCAAGGAAACTGAGGCATGCTTTGACTGATGACAGCCAATTAAGTCAGACAGGTAGTTGAGCTTTTATTGGTTTACTGATCAATGTTTGTTTTGAATAACAGCATAAATGAAATGTTCATCAAACAAAATGTCTCAGAAGACTTAAAACTGCTGACTTTATATGGATTTTTATTTTTAAATATCTCTTTTCAAGCCGATGAATTGTTAAAAGTTTGGGTGAATAGCTTTTCAGTGGATGGACAGAAATCTCATTTCTGTTCTGAGAATAAATGGAAGTCTTATGGATTTATAAGGATTTGAATGAGTGTAAATGATGACAGAATTGTCATTTTGGATGAACAAACTCTTAAATAAATGGCACTCTTATAGGGTCCTAAATTGCTTTGTGGAAAATGCGTCTGCCAAAGATTTTCAAGTCTTCTGAATGCAATAAGGATGTAGTTTTGAGGTATTGAGATATATATTTAAATTAATGTCCAATTGCTAATGTGTGCTTGTTTGTTTTGCAGCACTTCTTACGACCAGACCACCTAAAGTCTTGTTCCCGTCAGAGAGACAAGCCAGTGTTATAGACGTCCAACTTGGTGAGTACTTCTTACATGTACAAATATACAAAGTGTCTTTGTTTAAATAGTCTACCTTTTCAATAATGCATGATAAGTGAAGTTTATTTATAAACTAATTTCGAGAGGATCACTTGCTTATGATTGCCTGTGGCTGGACCCGCATTATCCAATTTACACTGCACAAATCAGACGATTCCTAAGCTACTACAAATACCCTGGGTTACGTATCATCGCTATCTTCGTTTTGAAGAATCCCCCCTTCCACCCCTACTCCTCCTCTTTCCTAGATGGGTGACACGGTGGCCCGGTGCTTAGCACTGTTGCCTCACAGCATGATCGTCTCTGGTTCCAGGCTTTACCAAACCAGCAGACATTTTTGTGCGAAGTTTGCACGTTCTCCCCATGCTCACGTTGGTTTCCCCTGGGTTCCCCAGTTTCCTCCCACGTTCAAAAACATACAACCTAAGTTTATTGACTAATCCAAATCAACACCATAGACTTGCCCTACCTAGTACTTATCTCTTTAAAGAGCAACTATTATCTGCTCTTCAGCCACTGTGAGACTCGAGATCTACCTGAACTCAAACTCCCCTCTCGCCTTGCAACAGGAGGGAGCCCCGGGCTTGAGGATCTTATGAGCTCTCTCTCGGGACAGCATGCCAAATTAGCTTATAATCAATCATCAGCTAAGTGTGAACTCTTGAAATATAAATACAAATACTGAAGGATTCCCAGCATACTCATGTCCTTGACTGCCCTGTTGTGAACATTTATGTTGTGTTATTTATGTTTGTTATGTAGTGTAATACTCTAAACTTAAAGCAGATATGTGCTTTAAAAGATCTAACAATCACAATTTAATCTGTAGAATTTGCCTGCAGACCAATTCAAATGGTAAAATGATAATTAGAGCTTACACCATTGGGTGAAAATGCTACTTGGCTTTCATAGGGTTACAGAAGTTTTACATGACATATTATAGAACTTTTATCAACAGTACGGTGTACAGATTCCCAGGCGTTGTTGCAGGTTCATTTACCCTACATGTTTAGCAATGCTTAGCAAATGGACAATTAGGAGGATGCCACAAATGTGAGAATGTAATTATTGTGCAAGTGGAAAATGGTCTCTGGTGCCATAATGTGCACCATTTTCATTTTAATGATGACATAAACATGGAGTGTTTTGCATGTTTATTTATTTATTTATGTATTTATTTGGGATCTCTGCAGGGCAGACAGAAGTAGCTAGACAAAGCAGTTTTGTAAGGAAGAAAATATTTCAGGCATGTTTTTATTTCTCAAAATTTATCAACTATGTGACCCTGGAGCACAAAATCAGTCTTATGTTTTACGGGTATACACTCACCGGCCACTTTATTAGGTACACCTTACTAGTACCGAAGGAAAATATTCTGGTGATGGATGAGATGGATGAGATTTTGGTTCATATTGACAGATTTGTCGGCTGCACATCCATGATGTCTCCCGTTACACCACATCCCAAAGGTGCTCTATTGGATTGAGCTCTGGTGACTGTGGAGGCCATTTGAGTACAGTAAACTCATTGTTATGTTCAAGAAACCAGTCTGAGATGATTCGCACTTTATGACATGGCGCGTTATCCTGCAGGAAGTAGCCTTCAGAAGATAGGTACACTGTGGTCATAAAGGGATGGACATGGTCAGCAACAATACTCAGGTTGGCTGTGGCATTGACACGATGCTCAATTGGTACTAATGAGCCCAAAGAGTGCCAAGATAATATCCCCCACACCATTACACCACCACCACCAGCCTGAACCATTGATACAAGGCAGGAAGGATTCATGCTTTAATGTTGTTGACACCAAAATCTGACCCTACCATCCAAATGTCGCAGCAGAAATCGAGACTCATCAGATCAGGCAACGTTTTTCCAAGCTTCTATTGTACAATTTTGGTGAGCCTATGTGAATTGTAGCCTCAGTTTCCTGTTCTTAGCTGACAGGAGTGGCACCCAGTGTGTTCTTCTGCTGCTGTAGCCCATCTGCCTCAAGGTTCGACATGTTGTGCATTCAGAGATGCTCTTCTGCATACCTCGGTTGTAACGAGTGGTTTTTTGAGTTACTGTTGCCTTTCTATTAGCTGAAACCAGTCTGACCATTCTCCTCTGACCTCTGACATCAACAAGGCATTTGTGCCCACAGAAATGCTGCTCACTGGATATTTTCTCTTTTTCGGACCATTCTCGGTAAACCCTAGAGATGGTTGTGCGTGAAAACCCCAGTAGATAAGCAGTTTCTGAAACACTCACTTCAGTCCGTCTGGCATCAACAACCATGCCACGTTCAGAATCACTTAAATCACTTTTCTTCCTCATTCTGATGCTCGGTTTGAACTGCAGCAGATCATCTTGACCATGTCTGCATGCCTAAATGCATTGAGTTGCTGCCATGTGATTGGCTGATTAGAAATTTGCGTTAACAAACAGTTGGACAGGTGTACCTATTAGTGGAATTTATTATATATTATTATTATTTTTTTTTTTATTTATGCCAAAAAAATCATTAGGATTGAATGTTATCATTAGAATATTAAATAATGATTATGACTGCATTTCCATTTCCAAACCCTCATATTTCAGATTTTCAAATAGTAAGTGAATATTGTTCAATCATTATAAACTCTAAATCAATCTAAAATGTATTTATTTAGATTTCAGGTTATGTATAAAATCCAGCTGATGGAATAACATTTGGGCTGAAGGTATTTGAGAGCTTTGTTAGCCACACACTTTAGTTACGGTATTTAAGGCATTATGAGTTCAATATACCAACACAAAACCTTGGCTACACAGTGGGATCAAACATCCTGCTTCATACAATCTCATTTTGCCTCAGATCTGCGGCCTTTTCAAGCAAAGTCTGTTGCATCTGTGACCACATTTGTAAAGCCTCCCGGCAGCTTTTCTGAGAATCCCAGACCAAGCCGTATCTGTCTGAATAGGAGAATCCTGAAATGTCAAATGTCAGTGCTTGCCAGACTCGCATTTAAGTAACATATTTCAAGCCAGAAACAAAATGTGACATGAACTTATTTATAAATGTTGCTCCATATGCTCAAATAGTGTCAAACAAGCTTTCAGCCTAGACCAGTCAATGCACATAAGCACAGGTCACAGAGCACTCACTGTTTCTCACTGAACTTACAGTATGGAATGTTATTAAAAAAATCATGATTGGCTTTTTTATTAAAGAGTCCACCCAAAAAAATGAAAATTCTATTATTAATTACTCACGCTCATGTCATTCCAACCCTCAGAGACCTTTGTTCATCTTTAGAACACAAATTAAGATATTTTAGATGAAATCCAAAAGCTTCTTCATCCTCCATAGACAGCAAAGGTAACTTAACGTTCAAAGTACACAGAAAAAACGATTCATTGAATTTACTAAATATTTTTAAGGTGTGTGGTTACAAACCGTTTATATGGGCTGAATTTATACAAACTAATTAAGTTGAACATTTCTAAATTGAATATGTTTGTTTAAATTCAGCTGATATAAATAGTTTGCAACCATTTACCTTAAAAATATTTAGCAAATCCAACGAATCATTTTTTCAGTGTAGAGAAAAGGAAATAAAAACATTGTCAGAACATGTCAATAGCCACGTTTCCATCCACCTATTTTTATACACATTTTGGATATGCGCATAAAAAAACGGTTGATGGAAACGCAAAGATGCGCATCAATTTTGAAAGTGCGCATAAAAAACAATTATGCGCATAAACTGTAGGATAAACTTTTTATTCGATAAGAAAAGATGCGTATAAACTGCGATGGAAACACTTTTACCGCACAAATTCCAGTATGCGCAATAAAAAAGGTCATGTGATTTTGTTACAAGAGATCATGTGATGATAAAAATGTGTGCAAATGGATAAGCACAAATGGCTGAGCACAATATAAAACATCTGAAGTGTTGTTTTGGTCATTCTAAAATGCTGTAACCGTTTCAGTATTAGTGTTATTGTATTATTAATGACCTCTAGAATCAAGAGCGTCTGTGCTCCGCGTCTCACGCCTTCAAACGCCACTTTTTTACTGTTGATATTAGGGTTGGGCGATGTTGACCAATTTAGCATCGTACGATGTCTAATGTGAAACATCGCGATGGACGATGACATCGTCTTCATAGGCGGAGGTGAATAAATTATTTATGAATAATTAATTAATTCATAACGAATTAATTATTTGTAGCTTACTGTTTCAACTACCTGGTCTTTGTTTTACCCATAACCAAATCATAAATAAATAAAGATAAGTTACACACAAATTACCACCTGTCAATCACTTTTTCCGCGGGACTCTGGCATGAGCAGGCAAAGTGATCCATGTCAGTCATTTGTTTGGTGCGGTGGATGGCGGAGGGGTGTCGCGGACGAAAGTGAGCGGCGCGGGGGTTGCTCGCGGACAAAAGTGAGCGGTGCTGAGGTGTCGCGGACGAAAGTGAAGAGGGTTGGGGAGTCCCGGAACAAAGTGAAAATGAACAGTGGACAGGGGAGGAGGGCGGTTGAGGAGGGAGATCTGTAAAATGAGGTGCCTGATCCGGATCCGGCGTGTTCCGGCACAAATTAAGCCCTGGATAGAGACAAGATTAATTAAATATCACGTTTAACAACTATAGTGAGAAGCGATCCACTATCATCCTTGATAAACAGTCCGACGTACACTGTTCTCTGCAGCTCAGACGAGCACATGACAGTGTGTGTGTGTCTGTGGCTGTGTGTGTGTGGCTGTGTGTGTGTGGGTGTGGTCACGTGATGTGCGTTTTCAGTGGATGGAGGGCTGTTCAGAAATGCTAGATGAAACGCCAGTGTGGACGTGGGTCATTTTTTCGTTCTAAAATGCCATTTTAAAAGTAAGCTGTATTAGTGTAAACGGCGCCTAAGTGTGTATTTTTCACGAGCGGGTTTGCGACGGGGGCGGGGCGATGGATCGCGATGCCGGCTCAGCATCGTGATGTCTATCGGCCATCGGCGATGGACTATGGCATCGTCTATCGGCCCAACCCTAGTTGATATTTGGCGCCAGTTAGTCAGGAAGTGACGATTTTGTTCGCTTTGACTCGTTGGATGGAAACGCTGCTTTATTCGCACGTCTTTTATGCGATATTCCAGTTTTGAGTATAATGTTAATTCACATTTTTGGATGAAAACATAGCTAATGTGACTTTAGTGATTCAATTGTAATCAAAGCTCCAAGAGCACTGTTGTGTGGAAAAAAAAGATCCTGCAATACTGACTTTGTTTTGTTTACTATGAGCAATACCATACTTGCGTGTTGTGCCGCTGACGCTGATGAAAATATCTTTATGCTCTCAGTAAACGTACACACTGATAGCCAGGGGTCTCATTTATAAATGTGGCGTATGCACAAAACTTGCCATAATAAAAAAAAATAAAAGATATTTTACTTAAATATCGACTTGATTGATCTAAGTCATCATATATGCCATAATCATTAATAAAAATAAATTAAAAAAACTTTACTTTTAGGAAGGTTTCTACACAGGGAAACCAAGTCATATTTACATTGTTTGATGCACGGAAGTGTTCCTTGAGCTTCAGATATGATCCAGATATGAGTCAGACTAAATGTTTTGACAATGTTCTTGGTTCATTTTCTGGACTTTGAATGTTGCTGTCTATGGAGAATGAGGGAGCTCATTAGATTTCATCTAAATATATATTAATTTGTGTTGTGAAGATAAAAAAAAAAAGGCTTCGATTGGAATGACATGAAGGTAAATATTTAATAACAGAAACCTCATGTTTGGGTGGGTCGCACCCAACTAAAGGGACTAAAGGGGGTTGCACACTGGATGTGCTGCTTGGCGATGCACCGTGTCGCGCCATCCATTTTAGAATTCTAAACATGGGGTGCTTTCACACCTAGACTTTTGTTCCGCAACCTGCCGCATTTTCCCAGTTAGCGCGGTTCGTTTGGCATATGTGAATCCAGCAATCGCGCTCGGATCCGCGCCAAAACAATTGGTCTGAGATCGCATGTATGAGGTGGTTTCGGCTCAATTGTAACGAACTCGATCACAGTGCACAGTGTATTATGGATATGTAATGGGCATATACTGTATATGCCTATTACAATAGAATTATGAGTAGGGCAGGATGAAATTCGTACCGTTTCATGTCAAATACGAAAGTGAAAGCATGCTAACTATTAACAAGAGCTGTTTATCTGTTAGGAAAACTGACCGAACTGCAGTCTTGGTTTATTTGTTATTTCTTTCTATAATGTAAAGCTTATAATGCATAATTCTAGCCAAGGGCTATGTATGAGAAAGTCTTACCTCTGATTTATATCTGGTGACGATGTCTGTGGGTGTCACAATTCAAAATTAAAGCGCAGATTTTTGCTTGTAATGTCTTATTGCCATGTGAAAGCGAACCACACCAAGTACAAAGTGCAACATTTAGAAAATTTTAATCCCTGTTTTTGAACAAAAAGATGTGAAAACATTCATAGATTTCTATCAGGGTACGCACACTGGCACCGCAAGTCGGCGGCTGTACGTGTCACCCAGCTATGACTCATATTTCTGCTGCGCCACAGAGCACCATCTGAATAGTTTCATATTAAATAACATTAGAATGTGCGTGTCTGGTGTGCGATACTTCCAACTGTCATGTGCGTGCTGTGTCGCGGCACTGAGCGGCGCATCCGGTGTGCGACGCCCTCAAAACTTTAAATGTGGAACTTAATTGTCTGTAGACTTCCAGTCTCTTTCATTTTTCAGTCTCATTGCCAGGTCTGCATGGGAATCGTGAGCGAGGCGAAGTCTGCATGCAGTTTGTTTCCACAAATCCACTAGAGGCCGCTGTGTACATTTTTGATTATCTCAAATACATTACTGGGCTACATTTTCTCATATGTGCTATTTGCACATCCTTCTCATAAATCAACCAGAGGCGCTGTGAATCTCAAATATATTGCTGGCCCACGTTTGCTCATATGTGCCCTTTCGCATGTGTCCAGGAGAAGCCAAGACTTGTGTTTCATAGATCATCTTGCTATCAACGACCAAAACCTTTCACTAACCCCAGAGGTTATCAATTCTGGTCCTCGGGCCCCCTGCCTTGCACATTTTGTATGTCTTCCTTACTTAACACACCTGATTCAGATCATCAGTTTGTTAACCGAGAGATGCATAAACTGATCCTTGTGTATCAAGTAAGAGAGACTTACAAAATGTGCTGGTCAGGGCGGGCCCAAGGACTTAAATTGAGAATCACTGACTAAACCCAACCAATCGTGTAAACTAACGGAAAAAATGCATCATGAGTGTGTTTCACCACAATTCCACACTGCTTTTTAGAGTTTTGTTCATTTGTTTGGTTTTACCTAGTTTCTGAAACCATACTTTGCCAAACTCAAACACGATTCCCTCCACATCCCAAATTCGACAAAATACGAAGTAAGTTACCAATCGAACTGGTTGTGCCAGAAAAGCCATCCATACTGAGGTGCGAAAAGGAACAGTTCTATAGCGTTCGTTTTACACACAAAATGCTGGCAGACGCCAAGCCACATAATTCACGGTTCCCAAAAATGTAGCCCTGTGCACATACTCTCAATGAGCCTGTGTTATTTTTAATGAGCTTTTAACCATAAAAAAAAATGCTTGTTATGTTGCTTAATGTTCCAAATTGGTGTTTTTTTAATTATATTATTTTAATTTTTTTAACCACAGTAGAGCACAACCATCTAATGCTGTGTGTTAGTCATTTCCCCCACTAGTCCTAAAACAATAACAAAAAAGAGCTTATATTCACAATGCTGAATAAGATCTATATAAAGTCTTTGATAATATAGATTTGCCAATGCAGGCTCAAAAATAGGGCATATAAAGGGGACATAGTGGCTATAAATGGCGCAATTGTGCCAAACCCCTTTGAAATCTTCCAATCCCACCTCTGGAGAGAGAAGAGATTAGCTCCAGTCCTAATGAAACACACATAGCCCCTAATCAAGTTCCTCAGGATTACCAGAAACTTCCAAACTACTGTGTTGGAGTATTGTTTGGATCTAATACTGAGAGTGAGTGGATTGGACACTCTTGCCATTATAGCTTCATGAACTGATCAAGTGCTAATGTAGAGTGTGTTTTATTCATTGATGTTTTGCTCTTTCATAAAATTACGAGTTCTACAGTGTGCAGTGATATGATGCTTATGATTATATCCATATTCATTAGGTCTATATTCATGCAAAAGATAATTCAATGTTGCAAATCATTGATATGGCCTTATGTTGGCTGGTGTCTTTCACTTCAGCCACATCAATTAGTACCTTTGACATCCTTTTATTGAAATTCAATCATCCATATGCAAAACAATACAGTATATAATGAGCAGGTGCCCTGGTTTGTTTACCCAAATTAGGCTGAATGGCTAAATTAAACATTCAGCTAAATTAATTCAAGCTGGTAAACTGGAACTGCAGTCATGAAAATATAATGTGAGATCTATAATTTATTTATTTTTTAATTGAAATTTAACATTTTAATTATTTTGTTGTTTAGTATGCATGTTCGGTTCTTAGAGAAAGAACACAACGCTTTTGACTTAACATGTCTATTCTTATTAATCCATTTGTTTTGATACTTTTTGTGGGGGTTATTCTTAGAGTACACTTTCAGAAATAAAGGTACGAGAGCTGTCACTGGGGTAGTACCTTTTCCAAAGGTACATATTTGTACCTAATGGCCCACTTCCACTGAGTGGTACGGTACGGTTCGGTTCGGTACACTTTTTTGGCCGTTTACACTGTCAAAGGTATCTAAAATCAAACCCTACTGTACCATTTTTGGGTACCCTTTGCAAAGCGTACCCAGCACGACAAAAGGGTATCAAAAGGCAAAGCTAGACGTGGAGCTGAACACTATTGGTTTACAGAGATACGTCACTCGAAGAAGCAGGAGAATGAAAACAAAGACACCGCCATTTTTAAAAACACAGTCGAGACATTACACCGTAATAATAGATACATATACTGATGGTCAACCCAAGCTCATCAAACCTTGTCGTCGTCTTGATGAACAGCCACAAAACCAAGAAGAACAAAATCTGCTGTGTCCTGTTGTTGTTTTACAAGCCTGTCTAAAAGTGCGAGCGGTTTCACTTTCTCCAGAGAGCTCGCCCGCGTCTATATTTGAAATATCGAACTTCTTGAGCTCATATTAATAACGTGCGTGTGATTATTGAAGCGCTTCTGACATTCAATCCTTTTGGAAAGGGACAAACGCAAGAGTGAAGCGTGAAAAAACAAAGCAGCTTATGATTCTTTCTGCAACATAAAACATGAACAAACTGCCATGTTTAACTATTATCATCTGCTTTTGGACTATTATGAACTCGGAATGACGGAATTATTTTCTAACAGAGGTTACATGCTGGAGAACATTAAATATGCAGATGAGAGGTGTGCACTGACTCTGGGCTATATTTTGTGTGGTTTTTGAATAAGGACTAAATGTATGCTGCATGTAGTTTTTCTGTAATTGATAACATATCAGAGACTGTGAGGGTCTGTATGTGTTCTTATATGTTGCATTTATTTCATATAATTGCAGACGTTACAGTAGGCTATTTTGCATTGATCATTGATCTGCAGTTATAATCAAATCATGATCATAGAAAGGTTAGTAATGAACATTTATACACAAGTATTTATGTGTATAAAACATCTGTTTTGTGACAAGTGCTTCTCATATGATATGTGAATGACCCATACGGCTTTTCTGTGACATTTCCTCGAGTGAAAATGACGTTGTCTGAAACTTTCTGTCATACACCATGCCCACCAAAAGGGTACCATTAGTACCCGTTTGGCAGTGGAAACACAAGCCTGATAAAGGTGACCTGTACCGACCCGTACCAGACCATACTGTATCAGATGGAGAATGACCCAAAGCATACTGCAAAGGAGTTTTTGAAGGGAAAGAAGTGGAATGTTATGCAATGGCCAAGTCAATCACCTGATCTGAATCTGTTTGAGCTTGCATTTCATAGAGGAAATGGAGGAAATGGAGGAAATGGATTTGATTTATGATTATTTTTCTGTCCAATTACTTTTGGACTCTTGACAAGTGAGAAGCACATATGCAAACTGTTGGAATTCCCACAGCGTTCACCTGATTTGAATGTAAATACCCTCAAATTAAACTGATAGTCTGCAGTTAAAACACATCTTGTTCGTTTTATTTCAAATCCATTGTGTTGGTGTATAGAGCCAAAAATGTTAGAATTGTGTCGATTTAACTGTATATAATATTAAACAACTAAATATCATACCTTCTTGTTCATTCTTTTAAAGAAGTTGCGTCTGCACTGCTCTCCTATGCTGTGTTCACACCGAGACGTGGCAAGTGTAGATAAATTGCGCTATTTGCACGTAACTTTTGAGTTTACTTGCTTCATTCGCACATCAAATCAGCTTCATTCGGGCGTCAAATTCACTTCACAACAGACGCAGATTCGCGTGATGGGCAGAACTTCTGTCTGCCCGGTGACTCTAGCTTCGTTGCTAAATAGCTAACATGGATTTTATAGAGAGAAAAACTGTGTTTATGAGCTTTATGAAGGCTGAAAAACAGCATCGATTCATTTGGAGGTGTGTCTCAGTCCACTAGATCCTTTCAGAGGTGCACCCAGCTCTGTGAGCTCATGAACTCCTTCAGAAACTTAACCTGGATGATGGAAGCTTTCAGCTGTGGTTCTGACTGAGCCCAGCCCAGTTTGATGAACTGTTGTCGGTGTCGGCAGGAGGATTTTCCCCCATGACACCAACAACAGGCACTATGTCATAAACACACACCCCACAAGAGCAAGCTCCTGATTGGTCAAGTTCAGATATTAAATCGAGCAATTTGCGCAAAACACGCAATACGCGCATTAAGCGCGTCAATCGTGCAAAACGCTCGACTCGTGTCATTCACACCACCTCATTCGCGCGTATCGCACCGTAGGATGTCTATTCGCATCTTTGCATTGACTTAACATGAATTTTAATATTTAATTTGCATGATAAGTTTTACATTAGACACACTTTTGTTATTCTAAAGTGGATGGTAAGGGGGGGGTGATGGTTTTACAAAGTAGATGCTTTTTGTTATTTTTTTCCATAAGGGGGATGCATCCCCCCTCAATTCGAGCACTGTACTGTACATAGGGGTACGTAATCAAAATGAGTCTGGGTTGATATCAGTGCATCCCTATATTTATATATTAGATCATAAATAGATGTAAATATATTCAAACTATACATAAAATAAAAAATAAAAATCTGTTAAATCAACGATTTTCCTTGTTCCTTATTTTCTCAACTTATTAACGCTTCAGGTCATTTTAGAATTACCTTTCTGCTTTTATAATGAAATGTAAAACTTTATAATAAAGCTATTACAATTAAACAAACTCTTCGGACAGCATGCGATGTCTGCTGACTTGACCGACACAAAACAACAAAGACAGATGAATTATCAAACTACCAAAGGAAATGAAAAAAAAAAAAAAATCACACACCAGGGAATCATCCTTAATCTGGCATCTGTAGTGTGACTATAACTGAAGCATCCATCAAAGCACAACACATGCTAACAGTTCCCACCGTACCTTTTGATTTTTAGCTCAGCGGTAAGCAGCATTTTAACTATTAATGTTCCCGTGGAGGAGACATTTCTCTGTTCCTCTGTCAAACTCCCCCTCTTTCTTTTCAAAGTATTTACTCCTGTCTGGATGCATTTGTAAGGCTCCTCGTCCAACCTCGAGCTGTGTTGTCAGGAGCAAAATAGCTGGAGATTTCACATATTTAATCTGTCAGCTCCCACTAAATAATAACACATTATTCCCACATTGACAGGGAGATAGCACGGGAAATGGACTTTCTGAGACCTCGAAATGTCAACTATCTCTCAATAAACTAGCAGTATGCCAAATGAATCTTTATAGAAATCGAGATCCAAGTGTTCCAGAAGAAGTCTGTTTGCTGGTAGTGTTGCGCAATTATAGCATCGGTCAGAAGTGTCTATTACACTGTGAAAGTATCTTTATTTATTCTGTTCCTGTGGCATTTTCAGATGTAAGCCAACATCTTCTTTATTCATTCGAAGAAAAATTGTTGAGCAAATTCTCATACATGTGGATGGAATATAGCAAACTTTCAGTGCACATTGATGGTCAAAGTTTGGAATAATTGGAATAATAATACAAGTGCGTGTGTATATTTTTGTGTCAAATTTACAGGTTTATCTTTTATGCCAGAAATCATTAGAATGTTACATATATACCATGTTCTATAAAGAAATTTTGTAACTTTCCTACCATAAATATATTTAAAAAATAATTTTTTGGTTGGCAATATGCATTGTTGAGATTTTATTTTGGATTTAAACGCAATTTTCTAAATATTCTACATACTGTAGTCTGGAATTTAATAGTTGTATCCTGGGCAAATATAGCCCAATCCAATACTGGAAAAAAATTGTTCATTGGATTTTCTAAATTGTTTTTAAGGTACGTGGTTGCACACAATTTATATGGGCTTATTTAAATTGTTTTATTAAATTTGTTTGTATAAATTCAGCCCATATAAATAGTTTGCAGCCCCTTACCTTAAAAAACTTTAGTAAATCCAATTAATCATTTATTTTAGTGTAACAAAGTATACATATGTCACGTCACGGTCTGGGACAACAGAGGTGAGGATCTACATGCAGTTTATTAATAGCTTAATCAGGCAGGCAATGGTCAAAAACAGGGGAAAACAGGAGCATACAGGAAATCCAAGAGCGTAGTCAAAAGCAGGCAACTGGTCAGGTCAGGCGGCAAAACAACGTTAACAGTAAAACAAAACAAAGGTCAAAAATATGGGAAGGCAAGACAAAGATAACACTTACGTGAGGCTCTAAACAGAAACAAGACTCAACACAGAGTGTGTGAAACTGGGGTGTATATTGTCCATATAATTGTTCAATGATGAACTTCGGCTATGGCAAAAGCGATTGGAGCAATGACTTCTGGGAGTTGTAGTTCAGTTCTGTGGCAAAATTGTAGTTTTCCGGTGATCTGCAAATGTTATATTGCTGATGATCACGACAGAGCGGCTAAGAGTGGCTTCCAAATGCTCAAAATACAGTTCGGGAAGGAGGTGGAGCGTGGAATCCAATGAAATTATTCATTGGATTTTCTAAATTGTTTTTAAGGTAAGTGGTTGCACACAATTTATATGGGCTGATTTAAATTTTTTATTAAATTTATTTGTATAAATTCAGCTCATATAAATTGTTTGCAACCACTTACCTTAAAAAAAACCTTAGTAAATCCAATTAATCATTTATTTCAGTGTAACAAAGTATACATATGTCCTGTAAGGGTCTGGGACAACAGAGGTGAGGATCTGCATGCAGTTTTTAATAGCTTAATCAGGCAGGCAATGGTCAAAAACAGGGAAAAACAGGAGCATACAGGAAATCCAAGAGCGTAGTCAAAAGCAGGCAACTGGTCAGGTCAGGCGGCAAAACAACGTAAACTGTAAAACAAAACAAAGGTCGAAAATATAGGAAGGCAAGACAAGGATAACTCTAACGTAAGGCTCTAAACAGAAACAAGACTCAGCAAAGAGTGTGTGAAACTGGGGTGTATATAGTCCATGTAATTGTTCAATGATGAACTTCAGCTGTGGCAGAAGCGATTGGAGCAATGACTTCTGGCAGTTGTAGTTCTGTTCTTTGGCAGATTTGTAGTTTTCCAGCGATCTGCAAATGTTATATTGCTGATGATCATGATAGAGCGGCTAGGAGCGGCTTCCAAATGCTCCAAATACAGTTCGGGAAGGAGGTGGATCGTGGAATCCAATGAAATTATTTATTGGATTTTCTCAATTGTTTTCAAGGTACGTGGTTGCACAAAATTTATATGGGCTGATTTGAATTGTTTTAATAAATTTGTTTGTATAAATTCAGCTCATATAAATTGTTTGCAACCACTTACCTTAAAAAAACCTTAGTAAATCCAATTAATCATTTATTTCAGTGTAACAAAGTATACATATGTCCTGTAAGAGTCTGGGACAACAGAGGTAAGGATCTGCATGCAGTTTATTAATAGCTTAATCAGGCAGGCAACGGTCAAAAACAGGAGCATACAGGAAATCCAAGAGCGTAGTCAAAAGCAGGCAACTGGTCAGGTCAGGCGGTAAAACAACGTAAACTGTAAAACAAAACAAAGGTCAAAAATATGGGAAGGCAAGACAAGGATAACATTTACGTAAGGCTCTAAAGAGAAACAAGACTCAGCAAAGAGTGTGTGAAACTGGGGTGTATATAGTCCATGTAATTGTTCAATAATGAACTTCAGCTGTGGCAGAAGCAATTGGAGCAATGACTTCTGGGAGTTGTAGTTCAGTTCTGTGGCAGAATTGTAGTTTTCCAGCGATCTGCAAATGTTATATTGTTGATGATCATGATAGAGCGGTTAGCAGCGGCTTCCAAGTGCTCCAAATACAAGGAGGTGGAGCGGAGGCGGAACAGGGGGAGGGACGGAGGGCCAGGTCCATGCAGTGGAGGGCCTGAAGCGTAGAGCTGTGGAGGGCCTGGAGGGTGGAGTGTCAGAATTGTAGTTCTCCAGTGATCTGCAAAAGTTAGATTTCTGATGATAATGACAAAATCAATGGAAAGCATATTTACTTAACTTTCAGATAAAGTATAAATTGACAGATACAATTTGTGGTCCAGGGTCACGATTTTCGTTTTTGCAGGAAGTCACTTGTGCTTATGAAATCTAGATTTCTTTAAATCAAAATCAGTAATGTGAAATATTATTAAACTAAATGAAAAATATCATTTAAAATAAAAATGTTTATGAATATTTGTTACAAACGAATCACTAATACCTGTGATGAAAATGCTGAATTTTCAAGAGCAATTACTGCAGTCTTACATAAATCTTTATAAATCATTCTAATATTCGGATTTTGAAACACCAAAAATGTACTTGGACACGCATTTAGACATTGTGACTGTAAGATAAGTGAAATAATTGATGACAGGCCTTGAAAATAATGAATGTTAGGTTATCAACAAAATCCAAATTAACTTATTTCACTTAACATTTAGATATTATTCATTCACTGTCCTTCGGCTTAGTCCCTTTATTTATTAGGGGCTGCCACAGCGGAATGAACCGCTAACTTATCCAGCATATGTTTTACACATAGACTGTGAAAGATATGGACGTAGTATTCGTGACGTCACCCATAGGTTTCTGAACACTACAAAAGAAGCTACAAGTAGGCGGGGCCAACCATCGACATTTTGTTCGTACGTCATTGCACCGACCGTGGGATACCAAACAAGGGCAAAGAGGCGGAGAGTGAGCGGAGCTACAGACACCTGAGGGAGAGCGGGAGGTTGCCGCTTGGTTTTACACAGCGGATGCCCTTTCAGCCACAACCCAGTACTGGGAAACACCTATACAATCTCGTGTACATTCTCGTGTGGGGGAAACTGGAGCACCCGGAGGAAACCTACACCAACATGGGGAGAACATGCAAGCCAGGGCTCAAACCAGCGACCGTTTTTGCTGTGAGCTGACAGTGCTAACCACTGAGCCATCGTGCCGCCCACCAGTGTTAATTGTTACTCACCTTCACACTGCTTTTCCTGCTTGAACCTCTTGTTCTGTTGGCCATTGGGATTTGAATGAATGACAAAAAGCTGTGAGGAAGTACAGTTGAAGTCTAAATTATTAGCCTATTAAAGTCATTAAAGCGCAATTTAAAGGCTTAACTATGTTCATTATAGGTTAACTACTGTATGTGTTACGGTCTAGCTTGCTGTGCAAGGTGAGGATCCAAATGCAGTAAAAGCAATTTATTAACAAAACCAAAGCAAAAGCAAAACAAACAGGGAATGCACGGAGGTTATAGGAGTAACTAAAAAACAACAGACAACAAGAAGCAAACACAAGATGGTATATATGTGAGAGGAAACAATGAAGCTAAATTAGAGAATGAGATGAGGCGTGGAAACAATAAATAACCATAGTAACTAAAAGGATAACTTTGGAGACTGAGCATATACAGTAGCAAAAGAAACAGAAATAAACAAACACAGGGTATGAACGTGACACTAAGCAAGTTAGGTTAATTAGGCAAGTCATTGAACAACAGTGGCTTGTTCTGTACACTGTAAAAAAATGCCTGTTAATTAACAGTTTCTGTATTTTGGGATTCACAAATATTTTCTGTTTATTTATGGATGTGAATTGCATTATGGTAGCTTGATCTATTCTCTGTCCACTTTAGATGTTAAAAATTTTACTCTACAGTTTAGCAAAGTGACTTGACTTTTAGTGGCATTTTAGTAGCTTGAAATAATATAATTAGAAATATAATTAAAATAAAATAAGAGTTAAGGGTAAATATAATAAGAAAATAAGGTTAAATATAAAAAGAAACAATATATAGAGAAATAAGTCTCTAAAATAACATAAACTATACCGGCAGTTTATTGCAAGATTTTTGTATCGTGATGTACAACACCAACCCAGACGATATATCACTTTAAACTGTTAAAAATGTTTATAAAAGTCACTTTTTCAAGCTTTTAAAGTTAAATGTTGTTAGAAGAAAGATCAAGCTCCCATAATGCAATTATGCATAATGCAAAGCATAAATACACAGGGGAAAATACAAATAAAAACATGAAGCACAAAATACGGAAAACTGCTGATTTACAGATATTTTTTATAATAATTTATTACATTTATATAGCGCTTTTCTGGACACTTAAAGCACTTTGCACATTTTTGGGAGGAATCATCTATCACCAGTGTGCAGCATCCACCTGGGGTGCATTTCCGAAACCTTAGCTAACTAAGGCCCCGTTTACACTAATGCGTTTTCGTTTTAAAACGATAAGTTTTCCTACGGTTGCGCCATCCGTCCACACTACGCCGGAGTTTTCAAGCCCCAAAAACGGAGCGTTTTGAAAATGCTGGAAAGGTTGTTTTCATTTTAAAACGCTGCTGCTCCGTCTCAGTGTGGATGGGGGAAAACGGAGACATCTGAAAACGGAGGCGTGGCTGCTGAGATTCGCTACCTGATTGAGGGCTTTTGGGTCATTTGCGTATCCTTCCCTTATTTGTCAAGCCCCTATCACATGACTATAACGCTACTGGAAAACGGCAGACCAGCCTTCACTGTAAACAACAACATGGACACAGAAATAGGAGCGTTGTTTGCACTATTGTCCGTTTTAGGCGCCATTGTGCAGTTAAACTCTGCCTTTTTTACTACAGCAACTGCATATATTCGCAAGAGGCAAGCTATTGTTCGAGCACTCGCTAATCGCTCACGTTCATTGTTCAACCAGCGTTTGTTGACTAACAATAACCAAATGCCAAGCGAGACACATGCTTCCTGTTTATACTTGAACGCGCATGCCCAGAGTGCGCGAATGGTCACGTGATATTCGTTTTTGGGGGAGTTGTGTGGACGGAGATATGTTTAGTAACGCTAGATGAAACGCTAGTATGGACGCGGATCGTTTTTGATCTAAAACGCCATTTCAAAACGAAAACGCATTAGTGTAAACGGGGCCTAAGGTTGCAAGTTTTGACGTTACAAAGATAGTTTGTTGATCTGGTGTTTCCCAAATCCGTCGTTCCAACGAGCATTCACAAACTGCTTCGCAAACTTGTATGCTTGCAACTACACTTCTAGAGCTGTAGTTAGATGCATAGTTCCTGGTTGTGTTTTATTCCCCGTTATACCCCCCTACTGTATGTGCTATTTATTTAGAATGTTCCAATAATTAAACTTGGAATGATTTAAAAAAAAAAACATTAAAGTCATCTCTCTTTGGTGTAATTTGCTTTCAAAGTTTTAGCAATCTTTATTTTGACAATTGCGTTTCCTTCGTAGTGCACTTTGAAAACATTTATGTCATTTTGAACGCAGCCATGGCTCATGACGAAAGCTTTAGGTAACCTATTATTTAAAAGCGGAATTTACGTTACGTCTCCAAAGCTTGTGAAAACAGAATATAGCGTACGTAATGGTTTTAATTTAGAGTAGAATATTTATTAAGAAATGTATCTGCACTGTATATGACATGGGCCTGTTGGTTAGAACATTTCTGCAGTGGTTTGAATGTGTCAAATTGTATAAGTAGACTTTTCAAAAAAAAAATATATATATATATAAAAAATAAATAAATAAACAATATCCTACTTAAATTTAAAAAAGAATAAATAATAATAATAATAATAATGATATTAAGTAGGATTTTTTTTTCATTTCTTAATAAATAGCCTACTAAATTACGCCTACAACCATTAACGATTTATATGATTTATATATGAGAGAATACAAGTTAGCTTAGTGTACATGGTATATTTTCAATAATACTTGTAAAGGAAACATAAATTGGTCCTATGTCTGTCATTTATATATGTTTCAATTAATATGGAAAGTGAGTGCATGTTTTTAGTAAAACTAATATTGGATTTTTTTAAATGTGGGATTATGTAAAACAATATCATTCGCACAAAAATGATGTTTTTTTTTTCTCTAAAGAAGTTGTCACTCCACCCTGTTTAGAGCATTATTATGGGCATTATTATAGAGCATTATTTACGTTATAACTAATGCCGAGTTCAGACTGCGTGATTTTAGCCCTGATTTTGACTCACCGACAGGTTTTGAGAAATCGCAGACAAATGCCTGAAATCACAGGCATATCGGTGCTCGTTTACGTGAGTGACAATCATACAGTATGAACGATCAAGGACGCGATATGACACCCGTGAGATATTTGGCATGCTAAATATCTGGAGCTGTCGTTGATTCAAATCATGCCGTGTGAAATGTGTTCTGACTGAAAATAACATCAGTGATCACCTAAGGCCAATGAGAGGGCAGCATTTACTTGTACGGGTACCTGCAGGCCAGCGGGAGGTTGGGGGAGAAGTTAAAAGCACACATTATCTGTTTATTTGGACCCAAGAAATGGAGGAAAAACTAGTGTAAATTTGGCAGGAGCACTGTGTCTGTTTGACGTGTCATCTGATCAATATCACAATCAGGTCAAAGTTAAAAAGAAGTTGAGGAGAGATTGTTAATTCTCTTTAAAAGCCAGGTGAGCAGCACAAGTTTCTAAAGCCTTCTTTTTCCATTATGTAGTCAATAACGAAAGATATATTACGTGACCTCGCGTTGTTTCCATGTCACTTCTCGGGCCCTATCATACACCCGACGCAAGGCGGGGCAAGGCGCAATGCAATTGTTGTTTGCTAGTTTCAGCTCGACGCAAGAGTCATTTTGACGTTTTTCACCACGCTGTTTAAATAGCAAATGCATTTGCGCTCATATGTGCACCCATAGGCATTCTGGTCTAAAAAATGAGGTGTGTTGAGGCGCATTGCTGGCGCGTTGCTATTTTGAGAAACTAGAATAGACTGTTCAATAGACCATCTAAGAGGAGGTCTAAAGTCCAGCGCAGAGTGTGTTAGTTGTGCGCCTCGCTTTAAACATTGCTTAATACACACAGGATGTAGAGCAATACGCAAATATCTTTACAACCAAAAAAGAATTAAAAGGATTAAAATATTACAAAAATCATTATTTTGTAGCCTACATAAATATAAAAACTACTGCCTTCATGCCTTCATCTCGGGGGGGCTTTTTCAGTTTATTCATGACAAATTGCTTTTGTATAATGTTATTATTATTAGCAGTATTAATTATTATATGCTTATTTATATTTGTCTTATTAAAAACAAGCTTAGATTTGCTCACCTGTCAGCTTTTAGACCATATGGGGCATAGCATGTGTATTTGGATATAACTCAGTTTTTTGACCACACTTCGTTATTATTGTTCATTTATTCGTTTGCTGGAAATTTTAGCTGAAGTTTAGTTTTAGAACTTAGTTTTGAAACAAATCTTTGCGCTTAACAAACAAAATTAATTATGTGTAGGCTAATGGATGTCTGTGCGTACGTTATCCACGAGAGTGAAAGTGAAAGTAAAGAATGAGGAGGCTCATTCTCTCATTCTCGCTCTGCAGATGCTCTGTTTAACTGTTTTCTCGCTAGTGAAGCGTTCAGTTTTTCCACTTACAAAGTCCGCCATGTAAATAGCAAATGCGCTATGGCACGACACAACTGACTCTTAAAGGGAATGGAAGATGAGACTCTGATTGGTTTATTCTCCAAACACACCTATAACTCATTAAGAGAATAAGCTCAACCCTGTTAGACCATGCGCCGCAGCGCAAAGTGGAATTTCCCATCCTTAAAATAGCAAAAGTGGATTCTGACATCCCCTAATGCTTTTGCTCCCTGCGCTTTGGACTTTGCGCCTAGATCATTAAAATAGGGCCCCTCATGTTTGTTTGGTTGTGAGACGTAGTTTGGACAAAGTTTCTGTGATTCTTCCTATTTTAATGTCAGGCAGTGTGAACTCTCCTGTCGCCAATCCATCCTACAGTGTAAACACAGCACCGACAGAACGCTAACCCAGATAGTCATGCAGTGTGAAAACATCTGTGACACGACTACTTTGAAACGCATGCAGTCTGAACGTTCTTTTCCCAAACGATGCATCATACTATGATACTGTAGTTCAGCCGCGAGTTTCGCCGTTGTTTGGGAAACGCACCCCTGGATGACACAACAGCAGCCATATTGTGCAAGACTGCACACCACACAGCAGCTTATTGGTGGAGAGGAGACAGAATGATGAAGCCAATTATGATATGGGGATGGTTAGGAGGCCATGATGAACAGAGGGCAAAAACCCCTACTCTTTTTTTGAAGGCCATCCTTGGATTTTTTATTGCCAAAGAGAGTCAGGACCTCGGTTTAACGTCTCATCTGAAAGACAGCGCTCACTGAGCAGTATAGTGTCCCCATCAATATACTGGGGCTTTAGGACCCGCACAGATTTGAGCGCCCCCTGCTGGTCTCACTAACACCACTTCTGGCAGCAACCTATAGCTTCCCCATGTGGTCTCCCATCTAGGTACTGACCAGATGCAGTCTTGCTTAGCTACAGTGGGCAACCATGTGAGAGTTGCAGAGAGCTAGCTGTCGGCATGTTTTACAGTGTAGCCAATCCGAAAAACGTAATCTCAAGGGGGTTCATAATATTGATTATAAAACTGTTTTATTAGAGAGAAATGAAAAAAATAAGACTTCTTTCCAGAATAAAAAAGAGGAAATAATGTGAATTTGCTCTGTTAATCAGCACTTGGGAAATATTTGAAAAAATAAATATAAAAGTTTCACAGGGGGGCTAATAATTTTGAATTCAGCTGTATGTTTTTCAGAGTAACCTTGCAAATTTGTACCAAAAATTTTCAATTGCTCAATAAAATCACCCAGCATGCTGAAGCCAGTATTTGGGTTTAAAAATGACCCAGCAATTTCAGAGTGAAATGATCCATGTCTATTGATCTGCACTACAGTGTACGCTAAAAGTATGCACAGACGTAGAGTTTTGTTCTTCAAGAACTTGCTCAAGTCGGTGACATGCTCTCGCCGGCTGCCACCTGCTCAGATTCGCAGAAGTGACAGTGATGCTCACCTCCTGGGTCACGGGTCGCCCGCAGTCAGTCTGTTCAACTGGGTGACAGCAGCCGTCCAGTGCTCCACATCACCTGTGTTCAAGCACAGGTGGACACCACTGACTCCCTGCAAACCAGAGAGGCCACTGTCAGAGCTCTTGCTTGTTTAAAGGTGAACTGCGCAATTGCTGCGGTGAACAAAATATCAAAAATGGATTCTTAAATGTGATATAAGATGTAAATTTAAATTTTTCTATATTTAAGTTCTATAATTGGGTCTCCAGTGTGTCTGCCAACCCAGAAAGTGTGAAAAAAGACAACTCTGTAATTTTATTTTGGTGAGCCTTTTTCTGCAGGCAAAAAATAAATTCTGATTTCGATACTCTTGTGACATAGAAAAGGTATCTTATTGTATATTACTGCCCCTTAATATCTTACACCAACGAGCTTGGGATGACCATGGTTTATTTTTGTATGACGTCTTTATAATATGTTGTGTTTCAGCTGTGTACTTTATTTGTTTCTGGGAATGAAACTTAGAGCATTTGACTTCATATTCACTGAGACCAGAGCTGTGTCGTACCTAGCAAATAGACGTCTAATAGATAGGTTTGCCAAAGTAGTCCTGAGCCCATGTGGTGAATGATGACTTATAGATGGATGGTGCTTATAAATAAATAACAATTTTTGATGAAGTGCCAGCTGAGGGATTGAAGATAATGGTTGTTCAGCTTAGGTTTGTGCCCTTTTCCTTTACGCACTGAAATTCCTCCAGATTCCTTGAATTATTGTATGCACTGTTGAAGGTGAAATATCCAAATGTCTTCCTATCTTTCTTTGAGAAACATTGCTTTTAAAGATTTCAATAATTTTCCCATATATTTATTGGCAAACTGGTGATCCTCGGCCCATCTTTGCTCCTCAAGGACGAGACTTTTCTTGGATGCTGCCTTTGTACTAAATCATATTTACAATCACCTGTTGACATCACCTGTTTCAAATCACATCATTATTTAAACAAATTACCTGATTACTAGCCCTAAATTACTCCTCACAACTTTTTTAGAATGTGTTGCAGGTCTAAATGACAGAAAGGGATGTATGTTTACAAATAAAATTAAGTTGACCAGAAAGAATGAGTTCATAATGTGTGCAATGAAATATAATGTTAATATGTGTTGCTAACAGCTAACTTTGTGCCTTAGCTAATACACACACCTCAGATGTTTCCAGATATTAAATCCCTCGTCTGCAGATATTCTGGTTTCATTTGTTCATCACCCAGATTCATCACTTGTACCAACAAAAATTTATGGATTACCATTTAGACAAGCATTTATAGAAAGAATTAAATTATCACAAAAACATGCATTAGTCATTATTAAATGAAAAATTAAAGTCACTGTGTGATAGGATGGTTACTATCGTTGATATCATTTTAAATTACTAACCTTTTCATTGGTGGGTCTATCTGAAGCTTTCTTACTGACTAGGTTGTTCTGGTCATTTGCAGTAATTTCTATCCATATATATACTGTGTATGTATGTATATATATATTTCTTAAATGTCACCAGACACTTCTTTGGTTTTTAACAAGGTAAATTTTCTTTTCCATCAAAACCAGCTAAATCCACTTGTGCTTTTTTTGCAAAAACCTCTAAATCTACCTATTGGAACAAGACATTGCAATTAGTTGAAAATCACTAAAGATGCAATTACAAATTATTTTACCAAACATAAAACACATTACATAAACACATAAAATTGAAAATGCATAAATCTGTCAAGTAAATGGCGGTTCATTCCACTGTGATAAACCAGGGACAAAGCAGAAAGAAAATGAAATCTGTCAAATAAGTGCATTAATCAACTTTAAAACTGACATGAATTAAATCTTAACAATCTGTTGTCATTTCTGATATTTGGGGTTTAAATTTAATGCAAGTAGAACAATGTAAAGATTGCAAACATTGTAAACTAAGCTTGGTAGATTCAAATAATGTAGTGTAAAAACATTGTGAAACATCAATATCTGTGCATTGTCCATTAATGTAAAAAGCTTATCAGACGTATTCTGTAGGTATTATGAAGTAATACAAATAATATATAGTTTTATACATTATATTTATCTTTTAAAAAATAGCTTAAATTAGCAAATAAAACACAAGGTAGGCCCACTGGGCAAAAAGGGGATGCCTCTCAGACAATTTTAGAAGCTGTCATTCATTCATTCTCACCATACTTAAGGTCTTGGTCCCTTGTTTATCCTCATAGCATCCACGTGGGATAAAAGAACGGCATCTTAACTCTGTCTTTCGTGACAAGCAGTTGCTGTTTAATGTATAGTAAATTGGACTCATTTAAAGTAGCGTCGCTGCACAAAAAAACTTTATGAATGCATGTTACACTTCGTTGGACAGTCTCATCCAATTCCTCAAACTCCATCTTTTAAAATCGAAATCGAAAACGAAATAAAACAGTCTCCTCATAAAAGCTGGCGTATCAGCTCGCTGCTACATTGTAAACAAATGATTCGATTCGCACCTTCTGATTAGTTCTCGGGATATATCGGCTTTTGCTGTCAAAGGCAAGTGCCGTTTAGAGGCTTTTGCCAACAAACTGTTATTTCTGAATGGGCTGGCACTGCGATTTTCGATGTTTTGAAGCAAATCTATTTGTTAAACATGTACTACGTGCCCAAAGCATTCACTCAATGTCATTATCTCATTTTTGGCGGAAGTGGCGTTTAGCGGCTTTTGCATCTGAACTCTTCATATACAGTATATATATACAAAGTTGATTAGTGTGTGTGTGTGTGTGTGTGTGTGTGTGTGTGTGTGTGTGTGTGTGTGTGTGTGTAGTGCATCATTAAATTGAACTGAAATGGACATAATGAACATAATTCTGTGTTTAAACTGATATTTACAGAGTTCTCGGATTAGGATGAACATATGGAGCATAAGTGCAACATGATTAAACTGCATCAGTAATTATTTGTACCCTTTGTACCAATTATTTGGACTTCCAACCCTTAGCCATACGTGTAGAATATGATAATGGTGACATTTACACTCATTTACATTAAAACGCTTTGTGAATAATTAATTTTTATGGCAGCTTTTCATCTCAAAGCCAGCCTTTCTTGCAATATCTGAAAAATAAAAAATACATGCATTCAAAAATACCTATCATTTCATGATTCATGATCATGAATTTTTAATGTCAATGACAAATAGCAATTATTAAAAATAAGCAATCACACCATTTCAGCACAAATTCTGCTCCCATTTGAAGGATGCTATTGGATCATTGAAGGCCATATAACGCTTAACTAAGAGCTTACGACCTTCCAGATACTTTCTCTCATCAGCTAAAGTCATTGAATGGGTTGAAACCTTGCAGGTCCTTCACCATGAGGCAAAAAGTCACTCTCCTAAACTTTAATCCTCTGCTCCTCTCTGGTGGAATGAGCTTCAACCTCTATCCAAACTGCTGAGAACATCACATTTTTAAAAGCAACTAAAGACACACTTCTTTCACAAGCACTTAACCAACCCACAGCAAATGTATTTACAGTAGACAAACACACACATACACAGTAATGTAAACCTATTACAAATGCTCAAATTATACTGTAACTAAGTAGTTTTTCTCAGAAATTGGAATAGTAGATACTTTAGAATTAGTTTCAAAACAATGGGCGCTATTTTAACGATCTAGGCGCAAAGTCCAAATCACAGGGCGCAAAAGCATGTCAGAATCCACTTTTGCTATTATAAGGACGGGAAATTCCGCTTTGCGCTGCAGCGCATGGTCTAACAGGGTTGAGCTTATTCTCTTAATGAGTCATAGGTGTGTTTTGAGAATTAACCAATCAGAGTCTCATCTCCCATTCCCTTTAAGAGTCAGTTGTATCTCGCCATAGCGCATTTGCTATTTAAATGGCGGACTTTGTAAGTGGAAAAACTGAATGCTTCACTAGCGAGAAAATAGTTAAACAGAGCATCTGCAGCGCAAGAATGAGAGAATGAGTCTCCTAATTCTTTACTTTCACTTTCACTCTCGTGGATAAGGAAACGTGTTGTACGCACAGACATCCATTAGCTTATACATAATTAATTTAGTTTGTTAAGCACAAAGATTTGTTTCAAAACTATTTCTAAATTCAGTTCTAATTTCCAGCAAACGAATAAATGAACAGTAATAACAAAGTGTGGTCAAAAAACAGTTATATCCAAATACACATGCTATGCCCCATATGGTCTAAATGTCACGGTTGTGGATCTGTCTGTTTCTCTTGTATGTGTGTGTGTGGATGTGAGTGTGTTTGTTTGGGTGCACCTTCACCGCGTGGCTGTATGTGTTTACATGTCGTCAGCTGAGCGGTCACGTGCCTTGCTGTTGCTCAGCATCACTCAGCTGTTAATCAATGAATCACAGGTGCAGCGCGTTACTGCGCCTTTATCTGTTCAGTCTTTGTATCTCGTGTTGTCAGTTCGTTGTTCTTCACTTCTGTGTCTGTTCCTGTTAGGCTTTTCCCGCTGAATCCGCTTGTGGTGAGTGATCATAGAGACTGTTGTTTTTGGACTTGTCAGCACGGCTTGGTTTCATTGAAGTATTGTTACTGCTGTTTGCACTGATGACACTCACAAGATATTCACTTTGAATTGCTGCTCTGAAGAACTGCTACCGCTGTGTGGCATGGTTGAGATTCATAAGAGATTCCCCTCTGGATCTGTTGCTCTTAAGAACTTTATTACCGCTGTTAAGCGTTAATGTATGTAATGTATGTAGGCTAGAAAGTAATAATTTTTGTAATATTTTAATCCTTTAATCCTTTTTTATTTGTAAAGATATTTGCGTATTGCTCTACATTCTATGTGTATTAAGCAATGTTTAAGCGAGGCGCAAAACTAACGCGCTCTGTGCTGGACTTTAGGCCTCCTCTTAGCTGGTCTATTGAACAGTCTATTCTAGTTCCTCAAAATAGCAATGAGCCTCAACACACCTCCTTTTTTAGACCAGAATGCCAATGGGTGCACATATGAGCGCAAATGCATTTGCTATTAAACAGCGTGGTGAGAAACGTCAAAACGACACTTGCGTCGAGCTGAAACTAGCAAACAACCATTGCGCCTTGCGCCGCATTGCGCTGGGTGTATGATAGGCCTCAATGTGTTCTTTTGAGTATTTTTAGTGCTGTATTAGTATTAGTTAGAAAGAGGTTAGAAAGACGGTGCCATTTTCATTCATTTCATTTTTATCTGCAGTCACTACTTTATAGGTTTATCTTTTCTTGTCTACAGTGATTGGCTAAGTGGAATAATCAGTTCCATGCATAGACAAATCACATCAAACAGATTGACCTTAATTTATACACTCAAAAAATTACTTTTGCTGTTTGTTCAAACACCTAATTTAAAATTAGCTGAAACAACACAATTCTTGACTATTTGTTTTGGGAAAACCTAATTGTTTTATGTTCAATCCACTTAAATTTGTAAAAACTAATAAGCTAACTTAATTCCTTCATGTTATCCCAACACAAATTGATTGTGTGGAACCCAGCATTTTTACAGTGTACGCTCAAAAAAAATTTGCTGTTTGTTTAAACTGCTTATTTAAAATGAGCTGAAACAACAATTCTTGAGGGTTTTTTTGGGACAACTTAATTGTTTTATGTTCAATCCACTTTAATTTGCAAAAACGAATAAGCTCACTTAAACTTAACAAATTGATTGTGTGGAACCCAACATTTTTTTTGTGTGTGTGTAAATGCGCCAAAATGGCCTTAAACAGTACAGAATGTTACGTTTTCAACTAAGTGCACAAATTGTATGTTATATCAGTGGGATCAATGGGAGCTTGATTTGCGAACTGCTGGACACTAAGGCTGCACGGATAATCGATAAAGGTTCACAATCTCGATTTGATCCCCCACATGATCTTAATCTATCATCTCTATGATTCAGGCAACTATATTTTCAAGTTCAGGAGAAGCACAAAAGAGGTTGCACAAGTCTTCACATTGTTTTACATACATTGCTCAGCAATGTGGACACCTCCAAATGGTGTTGGAAGAGTCACATACTGCATTTATAAGGTATAATTCACCCAAAAAAATGTAATTTCTGTCTAAATGTAATGATGTATTCATGGCCACGAAATGACCCACGCACTGACAACTTTAAAGTCTGTTCAAATCCACCATTTTATGGTCTATACAAAATTAAGCATTTTAACCAACAGTAGACCTACACATAGTCCCAATATTATTAGTGTTGTTTTACCATATGTTTGAGAATAACAATAATAATAGTCTACTCGTATTACCTTTATTTTACATCTACAGAATTGTGAGAAAATCGTGATCTTGATTTTAAACAAAAATTTTTGTTTTTTTTATTGTGATTCTCATTTTAGCCAGAATTGTGCAGCCCTACTGGACACTCGTAGATTGCTAGTCAGGATTCAAAGTGTCACGGTTGGTGTTAGGGGAAAAGGAGCAAGGAATCAGATGCAGGGAAAAATGGGTATTTATTAATAGTAAAAATAAAACAAACAGCAAAATGAACTATCTCGAGGGGGAAAACATTAATAAAATAAATAAACAATTAAAACAAAATAGATTGAGCAGGCTGGCAGGGATCAGGACTGGAGAACAGGACAAGGCAGGAAACGACGATGACGAACTGGCACAGGACAGCAGACATGAGGAGAATATAAGCAGAAATAATTAACACACAAACAGGTGAACATGATAAACTAATAATGGGTTAATAAGGAGGGTGGGACTAGATAATAGACGGGAGAGCACATTACACAACACAAGCCATGTGCTCACATAAAACGAGACTAGAACATGCAGCCAATGAGAGAACTCATTAACCGCGTGTTCACAATAAAGGACAAGGCTGAAGCACTCGGCCGCAATGTAAACACAGAGCCACGTGCTTGGACAACACAAACAAAAACAGACGCAAGACACGAGCACACGATAAATTAAAACACCTTAGCGTGCGCTCACACATAAGCAACACGCATGTTTCATCTCAGCGCCAACCGAAACCAAAACCAACCAGACTGAGACGCTGAGAATGAAACAGCACGATGCAGATAGAACAAAACACAAACATGAGTACAAGAGCGCGCGTTCCAAGCATGCACAGACCCCGAGAGACACAAATTGTATGCGTTATATCAGTGGGATCAGCGGGAGCTTGATTTGCGAACTGCTGGACACTAGGGCTGCACGAATAATCGAAAAAGGTTCACAATCTCGATTCGACCCCCCCCACATGATCTTAATCTATCATCTCTATAATTCAGGCAATTATATTTTCAAGTTCAGGAGAAGCACAAAAGAGGTTTACATACAAAGACACACACAATGACAGAAAACAAGTGCTCGACAAAAAAACTCGAGCCGAGCACAACAGGCCAGGACAAGACAGAGCTGGTGTCCGGACTCTGCCACCAAAACAAGAATTTACAAGAACAGAGTGGCAGAACCCTGACACAAAGTGCATAACGCACTAACATATCGCCACAGCAATGTTTTTGCCTTTTATATTACACAGATTTTGCTCCGCACGTAAATGCATCAATCTGCTGTCTATTGGATAATCATCATACGTGCATATATTAAAGCAATGTGTTTCCACATTAATGTCACATATTAAATTTAAAGTACATTGTTACGGCCAAAAACTGGCTCGCATGTCAACCTCAAGGTTTGAACCAAAACATAATGGACACAGACGCTTGAATTAATTGATTAACGTCCCGTCAATAAATCTTTTATTTTCAATAAATCAAATGTTTCAAAAGATACAACAAAATATAAACAAAAATCATGTAGACAGGTAGGGTAGCTAAGAAAACAGGTCCCTGACTACAACGGTTTTAAAATGGACAGATCTTACCTATTCCTCCCGAAAAAAGGAATATAAACAGGTGAGTCTTCCGGGCCACTGCTTTCCTTCACTGAACTTAATAAATACAAAAATGTGCCTATGAAAAATAATCCACTACCTGCTACGAAAAACAAAGTATCAAAATAAACAAACTAGAGAACACATTGGGAAAATTAAAGAATCAAAAAATTTAACTAGAACCGAATGTAACGGGAGTAAATACTAGAAAGATCCAAATGTGCAAGTAATATGACTTTGTTGACGTGGTCAATAAATGTGCAGACAAAGTCCAAAAACACTAGAAATAAACAAACAAAAGAAACAAGGGTTTCTTGCTCAAACAGGGCTGGGCGAACAAGCAGTAGCAAGTTAGCGAATCTGGGTATCCGTTGAGACTCCACGTTAGTCCTGAAGACAGACAGAGAACACATCAAGACCAATAACGAACTGACACGAGACAAGAGACGCACTGTCCAGATATAGCCGTGATAACGAGTCGCAGCTGGCAGGCTAATCAGAACAGCAGAGCTCTACATAGCACGTGACATAACACTGACGTAACGGACAAACGTGGAACACCAAAACAAAACCATGTGACCAAACAGACACTCAGGAATGCACACAGACCCACATCCGTGACACCGAAACCCTAAAGAGAACGACATGTAGACCGATCCTGGCCCGCGGAGCGCCGCCAGCCAGACCCCCCGAGCGCAGGCCACCACCAAGCGCTGAGAGAGGGAGAGAAAGAGAGAGCGAGAGTGAGCCGCCATTGCCGGCAGCCTTAAATACAAGAAATCCCGGTGACTTCACCAGCGTCAACCAATCCTAGAAGAGCCGTGTGAAACTCCACCTACAACTCAAATAGGCACAAGCATGCAGCCGAAACAAATTAAATAAATAAAATAAAACACAGACCCGCGTAACAACATAAATGACAAATAATTTAACACTGAGGAGCACTCTTAAATTAATATGACTCTGATGTAAGCTACATTTTTAATTTGCAGGCTAACAGGTACACTGTTAACAATTTCCTGTAGAATCTACAGTAACTTACGGGCAGCAGTTCGCCAGTACCTTACTGTAAATCAATTACAGCAAGAATACTGTATTTACATGTACAGCTCCATTTATCTTGCTTTATATGTATTTCAAATATTGTATATCTTTACTGTAAAATATACAGTAATTTATACAATGCACCTTTAAAATACAGTAGCATACTGCATAACTGTCCTACAGTAAAACACAGTTCATATTACAGTTAAATACTGTGTAATTTGCAAAAATCATCAACAGTGCAGCGTAATACTACTTATTACTCTTGAGTACTTTTAAAAGGGATACATTTTACTCATACTTTAGGAAGTCTTTAGAACAGTTTTGTTTACTCTACTTGCACAACATTTAAAGCAAGTAATGCTACTTTTACTTGAGTATGATTTTTTTACTTTCCACCTCTGCACACGCACACAAAAAATATAAAAATATAAATTCCTGTCTCGCTTGCTACCAAATCGCCAAATGAACCCGCAAGAAAATAGTACAAATAATGTTAGCTGCTTAGTGAAAAGTTTTTTTGTTTTTGTCACTTTGGATAAAAATATCTCCTCTGCCTTAAGAAAAAAATGGTGCAAACATAACCTCTAGTGTGGACCTAACATTCCCAATTTACAAAACTTTCCAATGGCTGGTGCAACACTTGGCGGGGTCTCTAGATACTCTTCCTCCTGGATATGATTTGAGATATCATTTATGTCAGCACAAACACAGGGTTAAGGACAAAGCTGCACACATGCCCTCAAGTGACTGAGTGCAAGAAACCCAGAAATTTCAAGCCATCTTTTATATCTGTTTCGCTTACATTGAACTGCTTTCACATCATGGCTCAAACGTAATCACCACTGTACAGTTGTACTTTCGTTCTCAAAGCCTTGAAAATCATAGGATTTAGCAAAGAGTAAAAAAAAAGACCAGGATAATTTCAAATTAGCATAATGTTTCACAGACGTCACTTGAACTAAATACTTTTATCTTGCATAACAGAACAGTGGTGATCTAAATATAAAGATAAAACGTACTGTGAAGAAAGTAAATGAAAATTAGAGAAGATTCAAGTAAAAACACACGTATGTGCTCAGAAAGGGCATTATCAAGTCGACTTTATTAGTCCTTTATACAATAAAACATTTCAAATGTTGCTTTAGAGTAATATGCAAGAAAAGTTTACATTTTATTTCAACCCAGGCTCATTCTGAAAACGTAGTCCAGTGGAGTCCGCGGTCCAGTGGAGTTCTGGAGACCGCGAAATAAGTCCCGGGAGGTACGTATTTTTGCAGTTTTTGTTTTTTGCGAATGCACGAGAGGCCGCTGTATATCACATTTGTGATATGCTTTTTCGTATCACAAATATCTCTCGCGAGTGCCGTTCGCGCTCATGCTGTTCTCGATTAAACCCACCAGAGGCCGATGTCGACCGACTGAATGATTGACTGAGCGACCGGCCAATCGACTGACCCACCCTCCTCCATCCCTAAACCCAGCCAATTTTACCAATTGACCCGCCCACCAACTTACATCCCCTAAACCTAACCGACGATTTACAAAAGCCGTACAGAAAAAGAAAAGCCCTCATCTGATTTTTACCACGATTTCGGATTTTACCACATTCTCACCCTGTTATTCATTCGTTCATTTTATTTTTTGGATTCTGTTTTTGTCTTACCTGATTTCTGGAACCGCTCTTCTCCGGACTCAAACCTGGTCGTTGTGGTCAACTCCTCTCTGCGTCTCAAGTCCGCTGACGCACACAAAGAGTGGCGAGAAAGCCCTCCACACGGAGGTAAGCGATCAGCCGGTTAGCGCCAAAAGGAATGCCGTCATACCGCCCCTAGAGTTTGCTTAAAAAAATGAAATGCAGTCATACGTACCTACATAATTCGTGGTCTCCAGAAACGTCCACGGGACTACATTTTCCGAATGAGCCTGTGTTGCTTTATTTGATGATGTCCCTGTTACGTTGTAACTATGCAATGACTACTGAGTAATATAATTTAATGACATGTATTTATGCTGAGTTCAGACTGCATGATGTTAGCCCCGATTTTGACTTATTGACAGGTTTTGAGAAATCACCGACAAATGCCTGAAATTACAAGCAAATCAGTGCTTGTTCACATGAGTAACATTCACACAGTGTGAAATATCAAAGACGCAATCTGAGGGAATCGCAGATGAGTCGCCGACACCAGTGAGATATTTGGCATGCTACTGTAAATATCTGAAGCTGTCGGTGATTCAAATCATGCTATGTGACATGAGTTTTGATTAAAAATAACATTGGCTATCACCTATAGCCAATGAGAGAGCAGCATTCACTAGTGTGGGTATCTGCAGGCCAGCTGAAGGCTGGGGGAGAAGTTAAAAGCGCTCATTTTCAGTTTGTTTGGTCCCAAGAAATGGAGGAAAAGCTAGTGAAAATATGGCAGGAGCACCTGCATCTGTTTGTTGTGTCATCTGAGCAATTCCACAACCTAAAAAGAAAAAAGTTGAGAAGAAGTTTCTAATTCCCTTCAAAAGTCAGGTAAGCAAAATAGGTACATTTTCTAGGTTTCTTTCTCATTATATAGTTAATAACAAAAGATATACTATGTGACCTAGCGTTGTTTCCACGTCAATTCTCGCGCGTGTTTGGTTGTGAGATGTAATTTGGACAAAGTTGTCAGTTATTCTTCCAACTCTAAAGTCATGCAGTGTGAAACCCCCTGTCGCTGATCCATTCTACAGTGTAAACAAAGCAGCAACGAAACACTACCCCAGATAGTCATGCAGTGTGAAACCCCCTGTCGCTGATCCATTCTACAGTGTAAACAAAGCAGCAACGAAACGCTACCCCAGATAGTCATGCAGTGTGAAAACATCTGTGACACGATTACTTTGAAAATCATGCAGTCTGAACTCGGCATTACTGTGTGGTTGAAGTCAGGAAGGTTAGATTTAGGGTTAGGTTCGGTTCAACAATGAATCTAATTTTAAGATGAGCATCAGAATGAGGAAGAAAGGTGATTTAAGTGACTTTGAACGTGGCATGGTTGTTGGTGCCAGACGGGCTGGTCTGAGTATTTCAGAAACTGCTGAGCTACTGGGATTTTCATGCACAACCATCTCTAGGGTTTACAGAGAATGGTCAGAAAAAAAGAAAATATCCAGTGAGCGGCAGTTCTGTGGGCGCAAATGTCTTGTTGATGCCAGAGGTCAAAGGAGATTGGCCAGACTGGTTCAAGCTGACAGAAAGGAAACAGTAACTCAAATATCCACTTGTTACAACCGAGGTATACAAAAGACCATTTCTGAACAGACAACACGTCGAACCTTGAGGCGGATGAGTTACAGCAGCAGAAGACCACACCGGGTGCCACTCCTGTGTGCTCACCAAAATTGGACAATAGAAGACTGAAAAAAACGTTGCCTTATCTGATGAATCTCGATTTCTGCTGCAACATTTGGATGGTAGAGTCAGAATTTGGCATCAACAACATGAAAGCATGAATGCATCCTGCATTATATCAACAGTTCAGGCTGGTGGTGGTGGTGTAATGGTGTGGGGGATATTATCTTGGCCTGCTTTGGGCCCATTAGTACCAGTTGAGCATCCTGTCAACGCCACAGCTTACCGGAGTATTGTTGCTGACCATGTCCATCCCTTTATGACCACAGTGTACCCATTTTCTGTTGGCTTATTCCAGCAGGATAACACGTCATGTCATAAGGCGCGAATCATCTCAGGCTGGTTTCTTGAACATGACAATGAGTTCACTGTGCTCAAATGACCTCCACAGTCACCAGAGCTCAATCCAATAGAGCATCTTTGGGATGTGGTGGAACGGGAGATTCACATCATGGATGTGCAGCCGACAAATCTACAACAACTGCGTGATGCTATCATGTACACTCTCAGAAATAAAGGTACGTGAGCTGTCACTGGTGAGGTACCTTTTCAAAAGGTACACATTTGTATTTAAAGAGTCCATATTGGTACCTCAAGGGTACATATTAGTACCTAAAAAGTACAAAAGTGTTCCTCTTAAAGTTTTTTTAGGTACTAATATATACTTTTGAGGTACCAATATGGACTCTTTAAATACAAATGTGTACCTTTTACCTTTATTTCTGAGAGTGTATATCATATATATTTCCAGTACCTTATTGAATCTATGCCACGAAAAATATATATTTACCAACATGAAGTAATAATGAACAATACTTGTACCGCATTTATTAATAATACTTCAACATTTAATTAATGCATTATTAAAATCCCAAGCGATATGTTAACATTAGTTAACATAAACAGTTAACAATCAACAGCTTTACTGTCATTAACTAACATTAACAAAGATTAAGGAATACTATAGTAAATGTTTTTTACTGTTTTTTTTTGTGTTAGTAAATAAGTTAAAAAACATTAAACAATAGAACCTTATTGTAAAGTGTTAATAATAATAATAATAATAATAATAATAATAATAATAATAATAATAATAATAATAATAACAATAACAATAAATTGTATTTATATAGCGCCTTTTCCGAGCTCAAGGACACTTTACAAAGAATGTAACAAAAAGAGATAGTACAAGCAGACATAAGTAGAGACAACATTAGGTACACAAACATACAGGAAGTCAAATATATCAAACTGGAAATACAAAACAAGACCTAAGAGACAAATAAGCAGAGTGCAAGTAGATCAAATAAAGTGGTCAGTTTGTCAGATCAGAAGTGAAGCATTCAGAAAATGTGAGTGAGTTTTCAGTAAAGATTTGAATTCTGAGATATTATTAACAGAACGAAGTGAGCGTGGTAGAGAGTTCCAGAGTTTGGGTGCAATAACACTCAATGATCTGCCCCCCCATTGAAGAGAGGCGGTACCGAGGGACAGCAAGAAGGCCAGAGTCACAGGATCGTAATGAACGAGTAGGGGTGTAGGGGACAAGCATGTTGCAAAGATGGCAGATGTAGATGTTTTAATCTGAGAGCCAGCGATCTCACAGGAAAAACTAGTCGAAATTGCTGGGGTGCCAATAAAAATCATCTCAGTTTTGTCCATGTTGACTTTCAAAGAATTTAAGTTAAGCCAATCATTAATGTCCTTCACACAAGCATAGATTTGATCAATTTGTGCGGATAAAGTAGGTGTACAGACAGAATAAAGTTGAATATCGTCTGCATAAAAGTGATAGTTTAGACCAGTGGCGGCTGGTGTTAAAAAATGTGAGGGGGCCGCATTTTAAAAGCCATTAAAAGACATTTTTAAGGTGATGTACCAAAAAACAAAAATGACTAAAGCATACAATAAATGCATCACAAATCAGTTCATTTTAGTTCAATTTGGGTTTATTATCAGTAATGAAGTAATCAAGATAATCAGTAAACACACACACACACATAAATGTTGCCTAATCACTGGCCAGTAGCACTACTTAAAAATTAATTTTGCTCTCCTTTCTTTCTGGCTTGCAAATTTCTTAATGAGCTTTTGGTTGAAGTCAGTCATCTCAGTCACCAGTCTCTTCTCTATTGACAGCATGGCCAATGCATTCAGCCTCTCTTGCGTCATGCTGTTTGAAACAGCAAACATGGAAAACCCCGTTTGTCATAACAAGTGCTGGAAAAGCCCCGAGTGTACGTGCACTCGCGAATTGCGATCACTTGTCTGCTGGTGAATTTGTTTTCATTAGTTTTGCAAGGAAGGTCGATCTGGTCTAAGCTCCTTGATTCTTTTTTTTTTCTTCATCCAAACGCCTTGTGAACGGATATCTTTGCAAAGATACAACAGAATTTTCCTTCATCTTGCACTTGCTTTCACTATATGATTAAAGGTCAGCACAGCTAACTGACGAGCTGCTGCTGAGTGAACGGTCTAAGTGAGAATGGTCCAATCACATAAGGCCAATCATATAAAAACAAATATGATTCGTTCTAACAACAAAATGGGAGGGTTCGGGGCGCAGAGCGCTGCGCCCTAAGGTCAATTTAAAACCGGCCAATTAGAGCTTACCGTCATATCACATGCTTTGCAAAAGTTCGTGTACCTACATAGACACCCATTAGTCTGGCGCCCCGTACACATATGAAAAAATATTGTTCATACATTTTTTTTTTCAATAAATGTTAGTATGACAATAAATGTTAGAATGTTATAATTAAATCAGTTTATTTTGTTAATATTTGTGATAATAAATATTGACATATTAAAGGAGTCTAACTTGACAGGGGCGGCGCCCCAGCGCCCTCTATTGACCAACCGCCACTGGTTTAGACCATGACGTTGTAAAATCCGACCAAGTGGGATTAGGTATATTGTGAATAATAGTGGGCCTAGAACAGATCCCTGGGGAAAACCTCGCTTCAGGGGGACAGTGGGTGACCGAAAATCTTTATATGACAAATGAAGAAAACCAAGAGAGAGCAGTAACAGAAATACCCAGATCAGAGAGACGTGAGGTAAGTAAATCATGAGAGACAGTATCGAAGGCAGAGCTGAGGTCAAGTAGCAGTAATATAGACAAGGAGGCAGAATCACCAGAAAGCAGTAGATCGTTCACTACCTTTACAAGTGCAGTTTCAGTTCTATGGAGGGGGCAAAAATCTGATTGAAAAGGGTCAAAGAGATTATTATCAACTAGAAAAGACTGGAGTTGGGCAGCAACAGTACTAGCAAATGTTAGTTAACAAATAATATTAGTCTTAACCAAACAGTCAATGTAATTTGAGAATTTGGCAGCACTTTTGTTTAAATAACAATGCACACCATGTCCTACTGGCTTATTACCTGCCTATTATTAAAATAATAACTGTTTATCAGCACTTAAAAAGTATGATCTTATTTTACATCCCTAATTCTATCCAGCTAAACCCAACTACTTCCTATTAATAAGCCATTAACTATTATTAAGCAGCTAATTAGCAGGTAATGTTTTTTTAATAGCATGAATTGTACATTAAAATAACGTGTGACTTACCACATTGTCAAATAAAACATCAGAATAGTTGGTTTTTCGACTTCTTTTTGAGTAAAATCTTTTTCTAAAAGCATCTGTTGTCGACTTCGACCCCGACACACATGTTAAAAACAAACATAGAACATAGCAAAAGATTTGGCTGCTTGTCAGATTGGCTTAAAGGGGTTTTGTTTGCGGTGCTGCACATAACACAATCTTTGATTCAACTGTGTATCAAATACTACACTGCTTATTCTAGACATCCAAAGCAAACAGAAATATGTTTCACTCGTAACCATGCTCAAATAATATTTATAAACGCAGAATTGGAGCCTGAATGTGACGTGTTACACATAGCTCAGATGAAATTGACCCTGATAGGCGTTTTATGTATAAGAAATCATCTGGGGTTTCTTCAGTGGTGAATGAAATTATCGCTCAGCCTAGTGACGTACATTCAACAGCCTCAGATATACTGGATACGATTACTGGAGCAAACTGGATAAGTATTCATCATTAAAACATTGTGGCCAAACGCAGCCTCGTTTCATTTGCATTTCCTACCATTTTCCATCTCTAAAACGCTGTAATTGCAGGCAGAGGAAGCTCTTCACCGCCGGTGCTGTTAATGCTGTTGAAAGCCCTGAAGGGTTTTTAGACATTATTTGCATATAATCAGCGTATGTGAGAATAGTGGATCAGTGCGGTAAATAAAGTAGTATTATTCAGCAGAGTTTACTGAATCAGCTGGTCTTTGCAGCGCGTGGAAACAATAGTTCTCTATTAAATAAGCATCCGGTTAATTAAAAAAAAACCGTTCACATTTCCACACTGTTGATCTCATGAAATCTGAGCAGAGATTTAAAGGTTTCAGAGCAGAAACGCTTAAAGGGATAGTTCACCGTGACTTAAAGCAAATACTATAGAAGTCAATGGTTTCCAGCTTTCTTCAAAATATCTTCTTTTGTGTTCAACAAAAGAAAGAAAGTCACTCAGGTTTGGAACAAATGAAGGGAAAATAAATAAATGACAGGATTTTCTTTTTTTGGGTCAATTTACTCTTTAAAGGCAATGGAAAAGAAGTCCTATTTCTACTCATGTTAGGATTATGTGCTACATCTTACACTGAGCTCTAAATCTAAGTGCGGTTTTGATGCGAGGACAACACATGATTGGACGTGGGTGGAAGTGTTGGCTTTATCTGTGGGCAGACACGCGGAAACTGGAGGTGTAGAAAGAAGAGGTCAGTTTAATAAAACAGCGTGAAATGCCTTTTTTGAGGGAAATTAGGCCAATGCTCCTTAGGTGTCTAAGAATAATGAGTAAAGTGTGAGGTACTGCTTTTTATTTAAAGGTTTCACCACTTGATGAAAATTTTTTTATATATATATATACAGTATATAGAATTTTTTTTCAACACAATTATAAACATAATAGTTTTTATAACTCATTTTTTTTTTTTATATAATTATTTTTTAGAGGTTTTCACCTTCAATGGACAGGGGAGATAGACAGACAGGAAAGTGTGGGGAGCAGAGATAGGGGAAGGATAGGCAAAGGACCTCGAGCCGGGAATCGAACTCGGGTCGTCGCGAGCACCTGGGTGTGCTATGTGTCGACCAGGCACGTTCAGAGTCTTTGGGTGCTTGAGCCCCTGCCCTTTTTTCTCCTGGAGAGAAAGTGCCCTATTTTTCTGGGGATAATAATTATTTTTTTTTAATGCTACTAATAATATAATATATGTATGTTAATGCGTGTTCTATTTAAGGACCGCTTTCCCTGTCGAACAATAAAAAAACGAATTTTTAAAGTATATCTTGGTTTTAGTCTAGCCGCTCCAAGCGAGCCTTGAACTGACGATTTGGAAAGAAAAACCACATGCGAGGCGAATGCTCTAACGAAGACTCTATTTACATTGTTCCTCTCGCCTCGAAAGTAAGGTGTCAACAGTGGAGTAACGTCTATCAGCGCCTATGCCAACACCTGCATCCGCATTGCACACGGACTGCATCTGGGCCATAGCTTTACAGTCTGACCTATACACACACTGCAGACGGAGTGTGTGTAAAACATATATTAGTAGCTGACCTCTGTTACGGCAGCGCGATATGATCGACAGAACCGCCGATGTAAATTCATCCGTCATTCATCTTCATTGTGTGGAGGTGAGTAACGGTTAACAAAAGACTACCTGAGGCTCAAATTTAACGTCAGCTATTTATCCAAAAGTTCAAAAGCAAATAGGCTATTTTGTCTTGCTAACATCCTCCTGATTAACAGCAATGTAATAAGTTAGCTAAAGTTTAGCCAGGGCAATATCATAGGCATACAGGCTAATGTAATGGAGAAACGACAGCTGGATAGTGAAAATATTGCCCTCTTGTTTTTGCAGTCACACAGAATATATAATGTCAATTGAAGCTATAAAACATGTACATATAGGCTAGCTATGGAAGTCAGTGGCTATCAGTTGTCCTACATTCTTCAAAATTTTTTATTTTGTTCAACAGAAAAAAAAAAACTCAAACAAAAATAATAGAGTGAAAAGGGATAGTTCACCCAAACATTTACATGTACTCACCCTCAAGTGGTTCCATTTCTTTGTTTCTTTATTTTGATAAAAGATTAAAAAATATATTTTAAAGAAAGCTCTAAACTTGAAATCATTGACTTCCAGAGTAGGAAAAACAAATACCATGAAAGTCAATGGTTACAGGTTTCCTGCTTTCTTCAAAATATTACTTTGTGTGTTCAACAGAAGAAGAAAAAAAGTCAAATGGGTTTGGAACAAGTAAAAGGTGAGTAAATGGTAACAGAATTTTCAGTTTTGAATTAACTATCCTTTTAAGGGTGAGTATATGATGAATTTAGGGTGAAATCTCCTTAATAATCTCATTATAATATATTTTATTTATTAAAGTACAATTATTACTATTGTTTAATAAAAAGTGCCCTTTTTTCCATTTGAGCCCCTGCCCCTTAAAAGTTCTCTGCACGTCCCTGGTGTCGACACACTAACCACTAGGCTATTGGCGCCGACTTTTTACAACTCATTTCTAATAACTGATTTATTTTATCTTTGTCATGATGACAGTGAATAATATTTGACTAGATATTTTTCGAAATACTAGTATGCAGCTTAAAGTGACATATAAAGACTTTACTAGGATAATAAGGTTAATTAGGCTAGTTAGGGTAATTAGGCAAGTCATTGTATAACAATGATTTGTTCTGTAGACAGTCGAAAAAATTTTTCCCTACAAGAGCAGTAGGTGATCTGCCTAAATGCTAACCGTTAGCATAATATCTTTGAAACACAATCACTCCCTTGCCGTCCAAAGATATCACACGCACCTTAAAGATGACAGTAGACAACCTTTATAGTACTTTACAATACTGCAACTCCCAACAAAAAACTGTATTATATTTAGCACGTTTTCAGTTGTGTAGCAAGCAAAACTTGTCATAATGTGCAATGTTTCATGCATGCAAGGATCACTGATCTTACTCTCTCACACGCTTTGTCCTAAAGCGACTACTGTATGCTTAGTTGTTGACTGGTAACGTGCAGGAATTACACTTATTACTAAACCATACTTACATGCATACTTACAATAGTCACATCAATTTCAGACCGAATATTCAGAGTAGCATGGTAAACAATATAGAGAGCGCGTCACAGGCTGTCATTGTTCAAAAATGAACCAATGTGAATATAAAACCAACTTCACCTCAGTAAAGCAGGCTAGGCGAAATAGCTCTATTTACTGATGTTTTGTTGTGAAACTAAATAAAAATCGACATTATCGATGCTGTAAAAGGTCCCTTGTAAAATTAAAAATAGTCACATCAATCTTTCACCGGAATATTTCAGTGGCTGAACAACACTTCTGTGCAAATAACCCATTCATAAAACAGCAAAATCTACATGAGCTTTGCCTGACTAAAAGAGTTTTAAAACATAACATTACCTGTCTAAAAGAAATACTTCAGCCATGGTGTCGTCCTTCCTCCAGTGTGCAAAAGTAACTCCAATATTGATACAGGATTTTAAAAAGTTTTGATTCAGCATTTGTTTTTACTGCTGTCTCTTTCTCATGTGCACGTGAACACGGTGCACGTGCACGCACAAACAGCAGGTCTGCGTGAACGAGTGCGCAGATGTGCAAATCTTCATTTGTTGACAGACAGTTTGGGCTACTTATCAGAATTATGTAAATGAAGAGTTTAGTTGCAAAACGAGATGTATCCATTTTGAGAAATGTTGGTTATTTGACATTATTATGTAAGACATCAATAGTCAAGATCATTCACAATTTTTGTTCATTAAACTATTACTTGAGCTCAGTGAAGGCCAGGAACACAATATTCTTCAAATCCAGGATATTTTTTATTCAATTTTATGTCTATAAATAGTTCATAAATAAGTCAAAAACCATGCTGAAATGCAACATATTTATCTTAACATTGTCAAACATCTTAAATTGGTTAAAAAAACAATACATCATAAATATATGGAATAATATATGCAAAGATTGATTATAATAATAAGATTCTGAGTTAGTTTTGGCCAGAACGTACACATCACAACATAGCATAACTTTTTTTTTTTTTGCAAAACGCTATATATCCACCTTAGGCTATATTCTACTACTGTAATACCATTAAGAAAAGCTAGTGAATCAATGTTTTGTTTGATTAACCGATCACACCAGTTTTCAGGCACAGCTTCATGAAAGGAAACGGGAGCGTGCACACGTTTTAAACAGTCGCGCGCATCACATCAGCTGTTGGCGCGAGCGATCATCCTCTCATTCGGTATTCACCTGCTCGCGCGAACAGTTATCTCTGTCAGTCGTGCTGCTTCTCGATTCTAAGATCGCATTTGCCATCCTTATTGTCGAACCCTGCTTTTAAGAAAACTACATCGAAATCAATGACGTTATAGCTTGACGCTGAAGCTTTGATTCCCTGACTGACAGAGAGCAGCTGATCAGTGACAGCCTACGTGACTGACAGCTCGCCTACAGTATAAACAATTAAATGGTAAACATTTTTTAGTTAGCCTATTGAATCCTCTTTTTAAAAATATATGTTTTTTGTTTTGATATTATCGTTAAATCAATGAGCAAACTCGGAGCACTTCACCGGCGGTCACTCTCTTCCCAGGGGATTCTGAGTTCGCGCAGCATCCTGAATGTTCTATTATATCGCACTTTGTAAAAAAACTGGTCTGGCGGATATTGCGTTTTGCGAAAAAATACATTTTAAAGTAGGCCTAAAATGTACATTCTTCAATGTTATTGATGGCAGCAATTCACACATAGATTAAGGTACATCTGAACAGTGATTTCCAGTAATAAAATCCAAATCTCAAAAAATGGCGTTTATCGCGTTTTGCAACCAAACTCTTCAAATTATCAGCCCGACAATTTAAAATTGGATAAACATTTTTTAGTCTTATGCCTTACCCAGAATATAAAAATACATATAAATACATTTAGATTATTTACTTTAATCATTACTATTAGAATGTTAAAAGACTTTCAACCAGCACAACAAAAAAAAATTCTGAAGACAATCACCTCCTGCACCTTTAAGGGGCTATTATTATTGACCTTAAGATGTTTTTTTTTAAAGCTTTTATTCTAGCTGAAATAAAACAAATACCACTTTCTCCAGAAGAAAACTGTATACGTAGGCGGTGTATCTGAAACATACAACACATGTACCCTAAGTAGGGTATTTCAGATTCACAAAAATGTACACAGCGCCCTCTAATGGATTTGTCATCTGGAACGTGTGAAGAAATGTACCCGGAGCAATGCATTTTACCGTCGCACGCATTTCAAATAGGTCTTATTCTGTGACAACTTATTTATATTATGTTGTGTGTGTTTTTGTGAAGCTCTATACATTCTAGGACCTTTTATTTACAAAACAAAAAGATTCTTTCTTCAAAATTGAACAGGTACAACCTGGTATTATTTGTTAGGCAATGAGCACTTCGAATCCACGCAAGAGAACCGATCAGGAACATTTCAGAGGCCAAGATTAGTGATATTATAGGTATGAGAGTCTAGCAATAGTAAGAATACCAAAGATTGAATTAAAGAGTTGGTGAAATATTGTTTTCAGTGTTTATTAAAGGGACACGTAACACAAACACATTTTTTGAGATGTTGACAGCCATATATGTGTCCCACTATGCTATAAACACTATTAGGACACATATTTAACTAAAAAGTGAAAATGGGTTGTTTTTGCATAATTTCAAGCAAATTCGTTCTTCTGTTTTGAAAAGAAATTTTGAAACTGCGTCACGGGCATGAGATCCTTGTGTAAATTCCGGCATGTAGACTGGCTGTCTGTACCAGCGGGTACAACGTGACGTTTTTGAGCTTTTATTATTAATTAATTCCCGAAAACAGAGCGTTTTGAAAATGCTGGAGAGGCCGTTTTCATTCTAAAACATTACTGCCTCCTTTCATTTTCATTGAAAATGTCGCAGCCACAGCCATATCACCCTGCAGCCCAAGACCGGTTACTCACTGAAGCTAAGTAGGGTTTATTTAGTAAATAAATAAACACTTTCTATATGAAGAGTTTGGTTGCAAAACCCGATAAACGCCATTTTTTGACATTTGGATTTTATTATTGGAAATCACTGTTCAGATGTACCTTAATCTATGTGTGAATGGCTGCCATTAATAGCATTGAAGAATGTACATTTTAGGCCAACTACAAAATGTATTTTTTCACAAAACGCGATATCCGCCAGACCAGTTTCTTTACAAAGTGCGATATTACGGTTATAGACAGGGCCGGAGCAAATTGAACTGAAGCTCTAGGCAAAAGATGATTATGCCGCCCTCAAACTGAAAGCGAAAACGAGAGATGAGTGTGATTGCACGTACGACATCGAGGACCGGGGCGGTGGGGAGATTGTCGCAGACGCCGCCTATTCTGCCGCCCTGGGTGGCCGCCTGGGTCACCTCTATGGATGCGCCGGCCCTGGTTATAGAACATTCAGGATGCTGCGCGAGCTCAGCATCCCCTGGGAAGAGAGTCACCGCCGGTGAAGTGCTCCGAGTTTGCTCATTGATTTAACGATAATATCGAAACAAAAAACATATATTTTTAAAAAGAGGATTCAATAGGCTAACTTAAAAACGTTTACCATTTAATTGTTTATACTGTAGGCAAGCTGTCAGTCACGTAGGCTACATCACTGATTAGCTGCTGTCTGTCAGTCAGGGAATCAAAGCTTCAGAGTCGAGCTATAACGTCATTGATTTCGATGTAGTTTTCTTAAAAGCAGGGTTCGACAATAAGGATGGCAAATGCGATCTTAGAATCGAGAAGCCGCAAGATTGACAAAGATAACTGTGTTCGCGCGAGCAGGTGAATACCGAATGAGAGAATGATCGCTCACGCCAAAAGCTGATGTGAGGCTCGCGACTGTTTAAAACGTGTGCGCGCTCCCGTTTCTTTGCATGAAGCTGTGCCTAGAAACGCAACTGGTGTGATCGGTTAATCTTACTTATCAAACAAAACATTGATTCACTAGCTTTTCTTAATGGTATTACAGTAGTAGAATATAGCCTAAGGTGGATACATAGCGTTTTGCAAAAAAAAAAAAAAAAAAAGTTATGTTGTGTTGTGTACGTTCTGGCCAAAACTATCTCAGAATCTTATTATTATTAATCAATCTTTGCATATATTATTCCATATATTTATGATGTTTTTTTTTTTATCAATTTAAGATGTTTGACAATGTTAAGATAAATATGTTGCATTTCTGCATGGTTTTTGACTTATTTATGAACTATTTATGGACATAAAATTGAATAAAAAATATCCTGGATTTGAAGAATATTGTGTTCCTGGCTTTCACTGAGCTCAAGTAATAGTTTAATGTACAAACATTGTGAATGAACTTGACTGATGATGTCTTGCATAATAATGTCAAATATCCAACATTTCTCAAAATGGATATATATCTCGTTTTACAACGAAACTTCATATATACGTTCCTGTCTATAAATACAACTTTCTATATATCAGCACACTGTTACGAAGCTATTTTTAAAGCAAATATGTAAAATATGTATTCAGATATAATAAAACTGTTTGTGTTTCTTGAGAATTATTGCTTCAGTTAATGTTTTGTAAAATACAAATTATAATTCAGAGCAAAATTGGTTCTGTTCCAAATTTCCACTGAGGGGATGTCACTCCAATTTCACATTATGCATAAACTTTAAAGCTCAATATCTCAGAATGCATGCAGAACATTATAAATACAAGGTTGCGAACTGTAAATTATTAAGCAAATATTATATTAAAAAATAGATTTTAATTTCAAAATTGTCCACATGTCCACCAATTGTATTTAGCTAATTTCCCTTTCCTCATGGAAAGTGTTTGTCTGGGGAGGATGTTGGCAGGCTTCTAAACGGCGTCTTACAGACAGCACAGGATGGCGTGGGCACATTTACTTTCACCCAGTAAAAGTTCTCTTTCTATGTGGGTGAGAATATGAGTCTGAGAGTTTCTTACTGAACAACTTTGACCTTTGATTGCTTTTAAAGTGTCTTGGCCTGATTTGACCCCAGCAATGCATTAGTTCTGCCAAAGAAACACTTCTTATTTGTCAACTTCATTTCTCTCCTTTGAAACACAGGTTAAATTTTTTTTCATCTGTCTGTTATGTTGAAGAGCTCTGTTTGCCTATCTGTTTTCATGCGTCATATATTATGCATACACTAAAAGAATATTGCTGCCTTCAATTCTTTAGTTGAATCAAATGAACTTTTTAAGTCATCTCAACTTACACTGTAAAAAAATGCAGGGTTCCACACAATTCATTTATGTTGTCCAACACAAATCAATTAAGTTAGCATAACACATCAGGAACAGGTTGTCAACATGATGTCTGATTGCTGTTGTGTCGTGGGATGTTGCATTTTGGGTGGAAATGAAAATCGGTCAGTGTCCAACGTCGGACAGATGTTGCATTTTTGGCACTTTCCCACGCAAACTTAAAATAACCAAATATAAATGTCTAATGATGTTACAGCTTGACGTTGTGTGGACGTTACCACTTTGACATCTATCAGACGTTTGATTTTGTTTGCCATACCTGACGACCAAATGTCCATATTTGACATCAATATGACGTTGGTTTAAGATGTTGGCTCGACGTTGGAATTTGGTCACTTACCAAAGCAATCTAAAAACAAATATCAACGTCATTTTATGTCATTATTGGACAGCAAAATAACGTACATTGAATTTTGGTCTCCCAACATCATGACCTAAATCTAATCTAATATTAACTTATGATGTTCTGTGCCTGCTGGGAACACATATAAGTTGATTGATCATAAAAAAATTTAGTTTTCCCACAAATTTTCAAGAATTGTGTTGTTTTTGCTTATATTAAATAAGTAGTTTGAACAAGCAGCAAAAAATTATTATTTTTTGAGTGTACATCAATCAAACTGACTTCAAATATTAAGTAAAACTTTGTATAACTTTAAAAAAATTATGTAAAACCTGATTAACAAATTAAAATAAGTTAAAGTCGCATAAAAACATTTGTTGTCACAACTTTTGTCATAGAATTTTTTCAGTGTAGAGATAATATTTAGAGAACAACCTACGATTTTTTACATTTCAAGGTCACTTATATGCTTATTCCTATTTGAAGTTATCCTATAACAGGAGCAAAAGTGCACAGTATTGAAGCACTGAAGCACAGTATTAAAAAAAAGTTGCCTGGTACCTGGTAATTTCCTAAATTATAAGAGAACCCCTATTTAAATGTCCGTCTAACTTTCCAGTTTTCACTGACTTTGAAAAATGCTGAGCACATCTATAGTGATTGAAACCCTCAGACAGTAGCTTGCTCATGTGAAACCCAAAGAGATAAGACTTTCAGCCATAGCAACACTGTTAACGATTTTTTTTAAATTACACAGTATTCAACTGTAATATGAATGGTATTTTACTGTAGGACAGTTATATGGTTACAGTATGTTACTGTATTTTAAAGTTGCATTGTGAAAATTACTGTATATTTTACAGTAAAGATATACATACAATTCTGTAAATACATATATAGCTAGATAAATTGTGCTAGAGATATAAGTACGGTAGTTTTAAGTGCATTACTGGCGAACTGCTGCCAGTAGTTACTGTTCTAGATTCTAGTTACTAGATTCTGCAGGAAATTGTTAACAGTGAAATCACTGCAAGTCTGTGGTTTTTTTTAGAATATTGCATCTTTATATTCTCTGATCAGAGTAAGAATGAGTCTCAACATACAATGCATTGATGTTTAAGAGAGTTTGTGATCATCAGCAGTATGGCTTCACTAATAACTAAGTTGTGTGAACAGGGAACTATGGTCTAAAGTTAGTGTAAAGTCATAAAGGCAATTCAATTTTTTAAAGTTCAATGGGAAACATCGTTTCCATGGTCAAACTGGGCAGGCCCTAAAACTTAATTGTGCCAAGAATTCAGTTAGAGGAGTAAATGTTATGGTTTGAGTGATGTTTTCTGCAGCAGGAGTTTGGCCCCTTCTATAGCTACTGTACATGGCAAAAATGCAAATGTTTATCAAAACACACATAGAGTGGACGTTAGCCAATTGAAATGAGAGTGTACGCTATGCGCTTGCATTAGATCTGGCGGGACACACCAAGTAGACAGTTGCCCATTAGGCGGCATCAGGCTGTCTGTTACATCTGTTAGACTAGTTTGTTTGGTGTGTTCCACATGTCGGTTCTCATTGGATTCACGTTGGAGGGAGTTTGCCCAATTCAGCATGTAGAAAGAGAGAGTGCTCTGATTGGCTATTCAGCTACGAATCAGAGTGTGAGAACAAAAATTGTAATGATAAAATTAACCCAGCAGGCACACAACATCATAAGATGTTAATATTAGGTTAGATTTAGGTTGTGATGTCAGGTGACCAAAATTTAATGTCTAGCCAGACAGACGTCTAATGACAATGTTATTTTGACGCCCAAATATGATGTTAAAGGATGTTGATGTTTGGTTGATTTTAGGTTGTGTTGGAAAGTGACCAAAATCTGTCGAGCCAACGTCTTAAACCAACGTCATATTGACGTCAAATACTGACATTTATTTGTCAGGTATGGCAAAGCTGTAACATCATTAGATGTTGATATTTAATTGATTTTAGGTTGGACGTTGGACATTGACGTCGGCATGACGTTGGGTTTTGATGTCAACTCGATTTTCATTTCCAAAGAAAATGCAACTTTGCCATGATGTAGGGGTACAACATCAATCTGACGTCATGTTGATGTCCTGTGCCTGCTGGGAAAGTTTTCAATTCAATTCAACTTTATTTCTATAGCGCTTTTACAATGTTGATTGTGTCAATATCAGATATAAGATTATAGTAAATTGAAAGTGTCAGTTCAGTTTTCAGAGTTTAAGTTCAGTTCAGTTTAGCTCAGTTCAGTGTGGTTTAATAATCACTACTGAGAGTCCAAACACTGAAGAGCAAATCCATCAATGCGCAGCTCTACAGATCCTGTACCATGCAAGCCAGTGGCGACAGTGGCAAGGAAAAAACTTCACCAGTGAAGAATTAAAAAAACCTCGAGAGAAACCAGGCTCAGTTGGGCACGACCATTTCTCCTATGGCCAAACGTCTTGTGCAGTCTAGGCGCCGGAGGCTGGAGAATGCTGGACCTCAGCAAAGACTCGTCTGTCCCTGGAGCGTCACAGGAAACAGTCTCATGCTTTTCACTCCTCCATGACCACCACAGCAGCTGCTCAGGATACAGCCTGGTCCAGGATTATGAAAACCTTGGGATCATCTTGTCACTGGTCTTGGTTCAAATCAGTGGCACTGCATAGTCTGAGTGCCTCGGGATGAGTATCCCCAGGTGTAAATAGAGAATAAAGAGAAGAATTAGTGTAGCTGCTGTTCATAGTGTACTGTATATAAAAGAGATGCAAAAACCTGCGTGGAGCACACTCATGCGTCATACTGCTAAGTGATGCTTTGCTAAAGTGTATGCTTTGCTAAAAAGATAGGTTTTTAATCTAGTTTTGAATTGCGAGAGTGTGTCTGAGCCTCGGACATTATCTGGAAGGCTATTCCAGACTTTAGAAGCCATAAATGAGAAGGTTCGACCTCCTTTACTCGACTTTGATATTCTAGGTACTACCAGAAGCCCTGAGTTTTGAGATCTTAAAGAGCGGGTTGGATTGTAGCGAGACAGAAGTTTGGTTAGATAAACAGGAGCTAAATTATTTAAAGCTTTATAGATAAGAAGTAATATCTTAAAATCAATACAAAACTTAACAGGCGGCCAGTGTAAGGAGGATAAAATTGGGGTGATATGATCATATTTTCTAGACCTGGTAAGAACTCTGGCAGCTGCATTTTATACTAGCTGAAGTTTGTTTATAGAGGATGCTGGGCAACCAGCAAAGAAAGCATTAATCCAGTAATCCAGCCTAGAAGTCATAAAAGTATGGACTAGCTTTTCTGCATCTGATATGGATAGCATACTTCGTAACTTAGCAATATTTCTCAGATGAAAGAAAGCAGTTTTTGTGACATGGGATATACTGTATGATTTTCAAAAGTTAAATTGCTGTCTAATATGACACCCAGATCTTTTATAGTAGAGCTAATGCTAACTTTGTATCCCTCTAATTGCAGCTTGAGTTGTGAGAACTGCTGTTTACAGGATTTAGGCCCAATAAGTAATAATTCTGTTTTGTCTGAGTTTAAGAGAAGGGAATTGTAGGTCATCCTGTCTTGAACATCTTTAATACACTCAGTTAGCTTAGACAGTTCAGACGTCTCATCAGGTTTAGTTGAAATATAATTGAGTATCATCTGCATAGCAGTGAAAGCTGATCCCATGTCTTCTAATAATGTCTTCAAGGGGTAGCATGTATATTGTAAACAGCAAAGGGCCTAAAACTGATTCTTGAGGTACCCCGTACTTTACTGGCCTGACTTGTGAAAGCTGTCCATTAATATTCACAAGCATGTAACGGTCAGCTAAGTATGACTTAAACCATTGTAGGGCCTGTCCCTGGATACCTGTAAAATTTAAGCGATGGTCAATGGTGTCAAACGCAGCACTAAGATCAAGTAATAGTAATAACGAGATGTTCCCTTGGTCAGCAGCTAAGAGTAAATTGTTGGTTATTTTTACTAATGCGGTTTCTGTACTGTGATGAGGCCTGAAACCTGACTGAAACACTTCAAAAAGATTGTTCACCTGCAGAAAGTAGCATAATTGGGCAGAAACAACTTTTTCTAGGATTTTAGACATAAATGGTACACATAAAATAAAAAAATACAACAATTTTAACCACGCCCCTCAAACTTTCAGTTTTGACAACAAACGGAAATGGTGTGGAGGAGGTGTCTGTTAGGTTGTAATAAATCTCCCTAAACCCTTTTCCCTATCTTTTTGAATGATATGCCTACTTTACTACATCCAATCAGCTCGCAGTAGAAAAAACTAATCCCGCCCACTGTTTTCTCATTTAAAATTTCGTTTCTCTAGGAACTGCATCACAATATGAAAAAAGAGAGACATAAATTAACTGTAATTTGGTTTAATTAGTTTGCTTGTGAAAATATGCCTGATAATCCATAGTGTTTGCAAATATTTCAAAATGGTAGCCAGCTTATTGGGTTTCATCTTGACTTGTGTCATTTGCTTAGTTCTGTCACATCAGTTTTGTTCTCGTGCTCCGATTCATAGTTGAGCAGCCAATAAGAGGGCTCTCTTTCACAGACGGCTGATGGCAGTTCTACATGCTGAATTGGACAGCCTGACATGGGGTAACGTGTGGAACATATCTATCACACTAGCCTGACAGACGTTCACTAACAGCCCGACACTGTCCAGTGGCCAACCGTCCACTTGGTGTGTCCCGGACCGATTATCAGAGCAGTGTGAGAGACTGGTGATATCCTGTGGCAGCAGATGTACTGAAGTCAGTCAATGCAAGGGCCTGTACACTTCAAACTCATTCTTGACTATTGTAACCTCAGAAAGTTTTGTTTTCATCTGTAGTAACCAGCTACGTTTTCATCCATCTATTTTATGCACATTTTAGATAACGATGCAAGATGCGCATCAATTTTAATAAATGAGCATAAAAAAATGGATGAGCAAAACTGAGCATAAACTGTAGGATAAACTTTTTATTTGATAAGAAAAATTTAGATGAAAACACTTTTACCGAACAAATTCCATTATGCGCATTAAAAAAGGTCATGTGATTTTGTTATAAGAGATCATGTGATGATAAAAATGTGTGTGAATGGATAAACCAGCAGGCTGAGCACATTATAAAACATCTGAAATGTTGTTTGGGTCATTGTAAAACGCCTTAACCATTTCAGTTTTAGTGTTATTATATTATTAACGACCTCCAGAACTGTCAAGAGCGCTTGTGCTCCATGTCTCACGCCTTCAAGTGCCACCACGCGTGCATTGCATGTTGGCTTTGTCTTCTGAGGCGCAAGTCATTTATTAAATAAAGAAAAGATTATCGCAGCTTCTCCTACTGCAGCAAATTCTGTTTTTACTGTTGATATTTGGCGCCAGTTAATCAGGAAGTGACGATTTTGTTCTCTTTAACTTGTTGGGTGAAAACGCTGCTTTATTCGCACATCTTTTATGTGATATTCCAGTTTTGCGCATAAAGTGAATTTGCATTTTTGGATGGAAACATAGCTAGTGCTGCTCTCCAATTAGGATCACTGTGTTTTCCATAAATACTGTAAAGTTGTTGTTGTTCTTCTTCTTCTTCTTCTACTTCTTTTTCTTGCTCTTCATGTACTTTTCTTTTCTTGTTCATGTTCTTTTTCTTCTAGTTATTTTTTCTTTTTTTCTTTCTTTTTCTTTTTCTTGTTCTTTTCTGTTTCGTGTTCTCTTTTTTCTTTTTCTTCTTTTTTTCTTCTTTTTCTTTTTTTCTACTTTTTCTTGTTATTTTTCTTTTTCTTCTTTCTCTTTTTCATTTTCTTCATTTTCTTGTTTTTTCTTTTCTTTTCTTTTTCTGTTTCTTTTTTCTTTTTCTTATTTTATTTCTTGTTATTTTTCTTCTTATTTATTTTTCTTTCTGTTATTTTTTCTTGTTCTTTTTCTTCTTTTTCTTCTAGTTATTGTTTTTGTTCTTTTTCTTTTTCTATGTTTCTTCTTTTTCTTTTTCTGTTTCTTTCTTATTTTTTTCATTTTTTCTTGTTCTTTTTTTCTAGTTTGTTTTTTTTTCTTATTTTTTCTTTTTCTTTTTGTTCTTTTTCTGTTTCTTTTTTATTTTTCAAATCCTTTCTTGTTCTTTTTCTTCTAGTTATTGTTTTTGTTCTTCGTTTTATATTTCTTCTCTTTTGTTCTTTTTTTCTTCTTTTTCTTTTTCTGTTTTTTCTTCTTTTTCTGTTTCTTTCTTTTTTGTTTTTTTTTTTCATTTTATTGCCCTTTTCTATTTTGCTCTTTTTCTGTTTCTTTTTTTTTATTTTTTTCTTGTTCTTTTTCTTCTAGTTCTTGTTCATTCATTCATTCCTTCATTCATTTTCTTTTTGGCTTAGTCCCTTTATTAATCCGGGGTCGCCACAGCGGAATGAACCGCCAACTTATCCAGCACGTTTTTATGCAGCGGATACACAACCCATCCCTGGGAAACATCCACACACACACTCATTCACACTTATATACTACAGACAATTCAGCCTACCCAATTCACCTGTACCGCATGTCTTTGGACTGTGGGGGAAACCGGAGCACCCGGAGGAAACCCACGCGAACGTAAGGAGAACATGCAGACTCCACACAGAAACACCAACTGACCCAGCCGAGGCTCGAACCAGCAACCTTCTTGCTGTGAGCGACAGCACTACCTACTGCGCCACTGCGTCGCCTAGTTCTTGTTCCTTTTCTTCTTATTTTTTTCTTTTTCTTCTTGTTTTTTTCTTATTTTTTCTTCCTTTTCTTTTTCTTCTTTTTCTTTTCTTCTTCTTCTTCTTCTTCTTCTTTGTGTTTTTAGTGTATTGGTCACAACTAAAATTGCTTTAATAATAACATTATTTCTGTTCATAAATTGATCTCTAATTTTTCACTCCGCTGTACAGTTTACATTTGCTCTATATTATGCTGATTAATATCTAGCCATTGTGTTTTGTTTTGTTTTTTTAACAGGTATGCGTCTCATCTTAGACTGCAAGGCTTTTTTCGGCTACAGCGGGGATTCCAAACCGATCATCTACTGGATGAAGGGGGATAAGTTTGTAGAGGAGCTGGAAGGACACATAAGAGAGAGTGAAGTCAGGTAATGTGTCCTGGGCTTTATATCTGTTACTTCTTGAATTAAGAGCAATACACTATAAATAGGTAGAACATGCATGACTTCACAGTGCTGAAAGTGAAGAACAGACTGTGATTATATAATAGCACACTAACAACCTACAGGAAAACAGGTGTGACAGCAAACATGGGGATTACTGGGGACACAGAGACCTCTAGTGGACGAGTGTGCAAAAACAGGCTCGTTATATAGAACAACAGAATGAAACTTTTAAAGATTTTATTTGCAAAAAATAGATTTCTTTAATTTTTTTTAGAATATTTCGAGTTTTTGCAACAATCAAAAGTTATAGTAACTTCCATACATCGTGTGTTTAGCAATTTATAACATAACATGATGTCTAAAAAGACTCAATTTGAGTTGTTTTTGCAAATAAACTCTTGTATTCTAGATATTCTCTTTGTATTCTATTGTATAAATTCTGTGTATTCTAGAATAGAATAGAATAGAATAGAATAGAATAGTTTATTGATTGTGGTGGTGGACTGTTTTTTTACAGCAATGCAGCATATATGGGACAGAGTGTTCATATGTGTATTTATAAATTATTGTTTGCAATACAGTAAAGTATGCCATGGACAATTCAATATACAGTGATAGTATGCATAAGGGTACAGTGCAGTGCATACCTGAGATGTAGTGAGCACTGGTTATAGGTGGATGGTGGTATGTTGGTGGTTAGTTTCTTTATTTGTTTATGTGATTTAAAAAAAAAAAAATATCTATATACTAAATGTCTACCTAAAATATCAATTTATGTTGTATAAAATACTTTTAAATATCAAATAGTTTAGAAAAACATCTGTCAGCTTCAGGCGTTGTTGTTGATTTGTATATTGCAGGTTCAGTTTATGTATGCGTGAGTATTTAATAACCATAAAAGCAATAACAGATTACAGGAATGTGTTTGCATTATTTAATTTAATTTAATTTAATTTAATTTAATTTAATTTAATTTAATTTAATTTAATTTAATTTTAATTAATTTTAATTAATTTAATTTAATTTAATTTTATTTTATTTTATTTAAATTTATTTTATTTTATTTTATTTTTATTTATTTTTATTTTTAATTATTTAATTTTTAATTTAATTTTATTTAATTTTATTTTATTATATTTTATTTTATTTTAATATTTTATTTGTATTATTTTATTTTATTCTCAAGGTGACACTGCAAACTATTGGCCAGGAGCATGTGAGCATGTGATGGTTATTTTGGCATGAAGTAAGCTGATCTTTTATGCTAACTGCTAACATTTCATAACAGTGATGTGGAACTTTGTCTAACTTGTGTATACAATCGTTAAGCAAAATTGTTTATACAAAAAATAAGGTGCCCAAATTCAAAAATGACAAGTAATGGCCAGTGGATCATTTTTATAGCAAAATAATGGCCAGAACAAGGGACCCTCAAAATATGTGTCACAATATGTAATTTCTCCAGTTACATGTAAGTATGTGTATAATAGGTTATGTGAAACACGTTTGTTTTGCTTAAGATATCCATGTATCCATAATGTAATTCTAAAAAATATTTATTGAATGTCAGGTTACACACAAGCCTGTAGGAAAATATACGGCACACACAAAAAATGCCATTTGATTAAACTATGTTTAAACAACAGAATTATTGAGGGTTTTTGGGGGACAACTTAATTGTTTTATGTTTAATCCACTTAAATCTGTAAATGCCAATAAGTTAACTTAATTCCTTTATGTTGTCGCAACACAAATTGTGTTGTGTGGAACCCAGCATTTTGCAGCGTATATTATTATTATTGTTATTTTTTATTATTTACATAGTCGTACATGCAGGTGGCTGCAAATAAAGGAAAAGCTGTTCTTTAATGCAGAACAATTCTTTGTTTTCTTACAGTTATTTATTTATTTATTTATTTTATTTAACACTAAAATTGGTACTTGAGGTTCACTTAGTGAAGTCGTTCACTTGTATATCTAATCTATCGACTATGTCCACAAAACTATAAGTACATTACAGGTGTTACTTCTGGCAATACTCTAAATACAGTTTCCTAAATTTAGACACAATATTAAAAAAAAAAAAAAAAGTGGTGTTTCATTGGGGAAAAATTCAAACATTCAAAGTGTACACTCGCCGGCCACTTTATTAGGTACACCTGTCTAACTGCTCGTTAACTCAGATTTCTAATCAGCCAATCACATAGCAACAAAACAATGCCTTTAGGCATGTAGACATGGTAAAGATGATCTGCTGCAGTTCAAACTGAGCATCAGAATGGGGAAGAAAGGTGATTTAAGTGAGTTTGAACATGGCATGGTTGTTGGTGCCAGACGGGCTGGTCTGAGTATTTTTTAGAAACTGCTGATCTACTGGGATTTTCACGAACAACCATCTCGAGAGTTTACAGAGAATGGTCTGAAAAGGAGAAAATATCCAGTGAGCGGCAGTTTTGTGGCCGCAAATGCCTTGTTGATGCCAGAGGTCAGAGGAGAATGGCCAGGCTGCTTCGAGCTGATAGAAAGGCAACAGTAACTCAAATAACCACCTGTTACAACCGAGGTACAGTATGAAGAAGAGCATCTCTGAACCCACAACACGTCCAACCTTGAGGCGGATGGGCTACAGCAGCAGAAGACCACACCGGGTGCCACTCCTGTCCAGCTAAGAACAGTTAAGGTTAAGGTTACAATTTGCACAGACTCACCAAAATTGGACAATAGAAGATTGGAAAAATGTTGCCTGGTCTGATGAGTCTCAATTTCTGCTGTGACATTCGGATGGTAGGGTCAGAATTTGGCATCAACAACATAAAAAGCATGGATCCATCCTGCCTTGTATCAACAGTTCAGGCTGGTGGTGGTGGTGTAATGGTGTGGAGGATATTTTCTTGGCACGCTTTGGGCCCATTGAGCATTGTAGTACCAATTAAGCATCGCCACAGCCTACCTGAGTATTGTTGCTTGTCCATGTCCATCCCTTTATGACCACAGTGTACCTATCTTCTGATGGCTTCTTCCAGCAGGATAACATGCCATGTCATAAAGCACGAATCATCTCAGACTGGTTTCTTGAACATGACATGATGAGTCCATAATATAAGGGAGGGTAGAACTTCTAAAGAGAAATGTACAAACACTAATCACTACAGTGGTGAGTTGAATTGTTACAGCTTTTACCCCAAAAAAATCTAACTCAACTATTAATTTATGTTTTAAAATTTAACCTAGATTTTTTTATATATTTATTTTTACAGTATAGGTGGAAATATGAGTGTGTTGAGTACTGTGTTAGCCTAATTGTTAATCCAGCACACTTCTCTGTCTTCAATCTACAGCACCTTCTGACCTTACAGAGGACACGCTGCTGTGAGAATGATTGGATGGAAGCGTTTTTGTCAAGTGACCTCCCAGCTGTTAGGAGGAAGCTGCTTTTGAGTTTTTTTAAGCATGAACTGGATGGACCTTAAAGTCATTTTAATAATGCATGCTAGTTGTAGAGCGATGACACTGAGAAAAAAGTAGTTTTAAAGATCAATGTGGCTTTGTTGACGATTCCATGTGTTGTTGTTGCTTTTCAATGCTGTCAAAGCTGCCATACGATGCACTGATGGATGATGTTCAGGTCGGAATTTCTGTTTTTTTCCAAGGATGTCAATTTGGATCTTTTGCTATGTGTTTCTGATCAAGAGATTTATGTTGTCATTTTATAGTGTTGCTGATGCTGCATTCCAGACTCTGAACTCTTTTTTTTTTTCTCCTCACCTCTATGAAAATAACATCTGGAACACCCCTCCAGAGCAAATCGATCAACCCTGACTTAAAGGTGCCATAGAGTGCATTGATTCAATATGTAAAATTGTTCTCTGATATCTAAATAGTAGGTATGTGACTTGGGAAAGTTAAATAATTTACGAGAACGGTTGTGTATGCTCATGTATAACCACGGGAATTTCCCCTAGAATGAAAATCTCGGTTTTGACCATATTTAAAGGGAAAATTAATGAGGTCTGATGATGTTCTGCAGCTTGTGTCAGTGTCTGATACTCAAACACACATACAGCATGATGTACTCTGAAATAAACACTTGCAAAATAATCATACTTTATTTGTCAAAACATATTTGAACAAACTAAGTAGATAATAATAACAATAATAATAATAATAATAATAATAATAATAGGGTGACGCAGTGGCGCAGTAGGTAGTGCTAACGCCTCACAGCAAGAAGGTTGCTAGTTCGAGCCTCGGCTGGGTCAGTAGGCGTTTCTGTGTGGAGTTTGCATGTTCTCCCTGCGTTTGCGTGGGTTTCCTCCAGGAGTTCTGGTTTCCCCCACTGTCCAAAGACATGTGGTACAGGTGAATTGGGTAGGCTAAATTGTCCGTAGTGTATGAATGTGAATGAGTGTGTGTGGATGTTTCCCAGGGATGGGTTGCGGCTGAAAGGGCATCCGCTGCATAAAAACTTGCTGGATAAGTTGGCAGTTCATTGCGCTGTGGCGACCCCGGATTAATAAAGGGACTAAGCCGAAAAGAAAATGAATGAATGAATAATTGAATGATGGACAGAGGCCAGTGGGCAAATTTGGCCTGGATGCCGGGGTTAAACCCCTAGTCTTTTTCGAAGGACATGCTGGGATTTTTAACGACCACAGAGAGTCGGGACCTCATCTCATTCGAAAGACGGCGCTCACTGAGCAGTATAGAGTCCCCATCAGTATACTGGGGCATTAGGACCCACACAGACCGCAGGTTGAGTGCCCCCTGTTTGGCCTCACTAACAGCACTTCCGGCAGCAACCTAGCTTTCCCATGTGGTCTCTTATCCAGGTGCTGACTGAGCGCAGCACTGCTTAGTTTCAGTGGGCGACCATGTGAGAGTTGCAAAGAGCTAGCTGCTGGCAAATGACAACAGTTGTCATTTGAGTGTTGTTTTTGATATTGATTGATGATTTTGTCATGACTGATAGAATATAAATTGCTGTCTTGGAAGCGAGGATATGGTAAGATCTGATATTTGTGCTATCACTCGCACTTTTTCCCGATTTTGTCAAAGTTTTAAGGTGAATGGAGGTGAGAAAAGGATTAGAGAGCATATGCAGCTCTGTGGGGTGTCCGTGTTGATGGGTTAAAAGGTTAAATGAATGTTTGTTCACCTTGACCAATGGATATCCTTAGGGGAAGGAAGTACAGCAGGTAGAGTGGGTGAATATCCTTGGCTTGTCATTTAGCAGATTGTACAGTTTGAATGGGGTGATGGTAGAGCTGAAGTCTGCAAAATCGAATGCATGTTCAGGTGTTGCTATAGCCTCTAGAAAGCCAAAGTGATCCTTTAGACCTGTCAGACCTGATGGACAAAATCGAATGAATCCTGCTGGGAAAGTATGAGATTGAGGAATTCAGAAGCCAGACAATTTAGTCATTGAAATACAGGGGATTCTCATAGGATTTTAATGGTAAATAACAAATGTGGAGTATAAAAAAATCACATTGGTAACATTTTACTTTAAGGGGCTATGAAACCTTACATTTTCCTAGAGGGGCTATGAAATCTCATAGATTTTCACTTCTATGTATGTATTTTATGTATGATTATGACAACTGCCATTGTCAATGGCCCAGTTATGCCATTTTAAATGCAAAGGTGACATTGTTTAAAGAGCCCCTATTATACATTAAAAAGGGTCATATTTTGGTTGTAAGCGTAGAGCTGAGATGACCCAAAACAGACTTAACAAAATGTAAATCTTTGTAATGTTTTCTTTGAATGAGAGAACAAAATAAATTTTACATAATTGTGAAGTAAACACTCTAGCCTACAAGGCTGAGTACTCAAAAGTCTTTTTCAGACACATTCAGTGTGTTTTTTGGACTTTATTTCAGCTACATTTTTTGTTTATCTCCGAAACATACTCACCACGCATAATTGTTTTCAAAAAACCCAAGCATGTACATCAATAATTGTCACATATTATTGTAGCACAGTTTGTGCTGAATACAAATAAAATACATGTTGGCCAATACTATGTAATAAGTAACTGAAATAAGCACAAATGTCATAAATGGCACGTCAAAACAAAGACAGACGTTCCGGCAAGTTCTGCATTTCCAAAGCAGAATATTTGGTCACACTTTATTTTGATGGTCCGTTTGTTGAATTTAAGTTACATTGCAACTAATTATCATTAGATTATAAGTAGACTGTTAGGTTGGGGTTAGGGTTGGGGTTGGGGTTAAGCCTGGTTTATACTCGACGCGTCCGGTAGTTCGCTTGAGTGCGCGCGGCGAATGTGACGTCATCGCGGTGTTAGCGGAAGTTCGCTTTGAGTGCGCGCGACATGATTTCGGCTGGCGGTGCGCACGGCATTTTTTGAGACCCAAGCGAACAGTGCGCGCGGCGCCGCATTTGATTTGAGTTGAATATGAACCACTTTGAAGAGATTTTGACTGAAACAGTACGACTGTACTCATATCTTTATGATCCGTGATCAAACAGATAACCTGATGAACAATAATTCTTGGCTAGAAATTGCAACAGCAGTGGGAAAGGAGGAAAGTTTATGTTAAAAGGTTTGGAAAAACCTGAGGGATGAGTTTGTTAAAGCCAAAAGAGGCCATGGCAAAGTGGAGACCCAGTACACAATTAAAGAAACATGTTTATCCACCAGTCATAGGTTTTACACTGATGTATATGTTACAATTTTGAATTTAAAACAATTTAATAACTACAAAACTAAAATGAATTAAGAAATTATTGCTTTGAAAACTGGAAATGAATATTTGAACCTTTCGGTTTACACTGATGCCTGTTTTTCTAGGCTTTATTGGTGATAATGGTCAGGAATGTTGGACCATTATTACCCTTTTAGCATAAGGAAACTAGCGAGACAGTTAATATGTGAATTGTGGAGCGGCTAAATCTAAAAATCTAAATCTATTTTTTAGTAAGTGTGCTTTTTTTTTTTGCTTTTATTCTTGCCATAATAAAGAATATATTTGTAGTGCAGCCCATGTTCTCTTGTCATTAATATTTTAATAAACTTTAATAGGTAAAACTGTCTGAGATATGAACAAAAGCAAGTGATGCATCAAATTTGATTAAAAAAAATCTTGAATTGTTATAAAGATCCTTATAATCATTAAAATAATTTATAAAAACAATAATAATAATGTTAAAAAATCGTGAATGATATTAATGATATGACGTAGTTCCGGAAACTTTCTACTTCTCTGTTTATCTGTCTGACTTTACGGTCAGTTACTTTTGACCGCCCCCTGTCGTTTTAAAGAATATCACAACGGCGAACGCGGCAAGTATAAAAGCCTCGTCCGTTTCGCGAGGTGCGCGCGCAGTCAGCGGAGGTGCGCGATGCGGCGCCAGGCGAAAGTATAAATCCAGCTTTAGGGTTAGTGTAAGTTGACATGTACTTGCAAAGTTTCTTATAGTCAGTTAAATGTCTGTTGAAGGACTGTTAAATGTCAGTATCAACAGATATTAAGCAGACAGTGTACTAATACTCAAATGGACCATCAAAATAAAGTGTTACCGAATATTTGACTTTAGTATTGTTTTTCAGATAAACAAGAATGTTCACTTAGCATGTTTCTTAAATATCTGCAAACATATTATGGTATTTTTTATTCTTTAGAAGAGTCAAATACTTACATACAGCACCTTTAAAATGAGGTCTCACGTTTTGATATCCTATTGATCTGTCACATTCATGTGATGCAAAATTGCATCTTTTGAAAGCAGAAACATGCAAAACGTTTTGCATGAGCTTGAGTTTCCAGTCTGCCGCAATGGGGTAATATGTGCAGTGTGACCACGGCTTAACAGAGCAGAGCATGTGTGGTTAGTCCAGTTTTTTTTTTCCTTTTTAAGTTATGAATGAGCTTTGCTTTGTTAAGATGACTAAAGATCTATCCAGCCCATGTTAAAAGACACAAGAGCAGCTTCTTCCCGACAGCTGGGAGGTCACTCGACACACACGCCTCCATCCAATCTTTCTCACAGCAGCTCGTCCTCTGTAAGGTCAGGAGGTGCTGTAGATTCAGCGTCTCAGGCTGAAGGCAGAGAAATGTACTGGATGAATGATCAGTCTAACACAGGCTTCACACTGTGACATTCTCACCTATGCTGGTAATTCTCACCTAATCTAATTATTGAATTCAAAAAAAGATTTTAAAAGTCTAAAAAAGAGTCACTGCTGATCACACTCGGTTTGGCTGCTGATAGCACATCGACATGTGCTTTTGACCAAAGAAAAGGTGATTAATGTTTTTTTATTATTCAGATCTAGTAAATGTTTTACCTTGAACTCTGGATATACATCTTGAACTATGGATATATAAAGCAAGACCTGTTTGTGTTTACCACTGTTTACACCAGCAGTGCCCATTATCAATGGGTTTGTATGTAGCTTTTTTCTTATCATGTGTGCTAAGTTGCAAATTTTACTGACATTATCAGCCCTTGGTCTTCTCCCTGTGCATAAAGAAAGAAAAAATGTGTGAAACCACACTAAATGGGTAAAATCTGATTAGAGATTTGTGTTAATGTGCAGTTAACACAAATTAAACAGTGGTATAGACTCTAGTGGCCCATTTCCACTGTCCGGTAGGGTACAGTTCGGTATGCTTTTAAGGTCATTTCCACTTTCAAAAAGTACCAAAAAGGGAACCGTACCACTTTTTGGGTATCCTTTCCAATGGGTACCTAGCATGATAAAAGGGTACCAAAAGGCGGAGTGAGACGTGCAGCTGAATGCTATTGGTTTACAGAGAAACGTCACTAGCGAGAACACAAGCCAGGAGAATGAAAACAAAGGCCAGGGGCATTTTTACCGCCATTTTTAGATACACAGCCGAGACATTCCACCGTAATAATATATACATTTAATAACGAGCCATGGTCAAACCGAGCTCAAACAAACATTGTCATCATCTTGATGATCAGCCACAAAGCCAAGAAGAACAAAGTCTGCCTTGTCCTGTTTTTGTTTTATGAGACCTTCTAAAAGTGCAAGTGGTTTCACTTTCTCCAGAGAGCTCGTGTGCACTCACCGTGCGTCTATATTTGAAATAACAAACATCTTGAGCTCATGATAATAATGTGCGCATCAGGGACGTGCTGAGACCTCTTAAGGGGCAGGGGCTCAAGTGGAAAAAAGGGCACTTTTTATTAAATAATAATAATAATTGTACTTTAATAAATAAAACATAATAAAGGAAATTTCATCCTAAATTCATCATATACTCACCCTTAAACAGATAGTTCATTCAAAACTGAAAATTCTGTCACCATTTACTCAACTTTTACTTGTTCCAAACCTATTGACTTTTTTTTCTTTTGTCGAACACACAAAATAATATTTTAAAGAAAGCAGGAAACCTGTAAGCATTGACTTTCATGGCATTTGTTTTTAAAACCAAGATATACATAAAATTTAGTTTTTTATTGTCTGACAGGGAAAGCTGTCCTTAAAGTAACATGCATTAACTTATACATATATTATATTATTATTAGTATTTAAAAAATAATTATTATTCCTAGGAAAAAAGGGCACTTTCTCTCCAGGAGAAAAAAGGGCAGGGGCTCAAGCACCCAAAGCCCCCACCTCTGCACGTGACTGGTGCGCATTATTATTGAAGTACTTCTAACATGATCCTTTCAGAAATGGATAAACGCGAGAGTAAAGCTTGAAAAAAAAAAAAGCAGAAACCGGAAAAAAGCAAATGATTCTTTCAGCAACCTAAAACATGAACAAATTGCCATGTTTAACTGTTATCATCACCTTTTGGACTGTTATGAACTCGGAATGACTAAATTACTTTCTAACAGAGGTTACAGTACATGTGCTGGTGAAGATTATAGATGCAGATGAGAAGTTTGCACTGACTGTGGGCTATATTTTGTGAGTTGTTTTTGAACTCAAATAAGGACTCTATGCTGTCTGTAGTTTTTCTGTAATCGGTAACATATGTGTTCATATATCTTGCATTTCTAACTGTAATTTATAATTGCAGACGTTACAGTAGGCTATTTTGCACTATCATTGAGCTGCCGTTATAATCAAATTATCCCACCCAGGTACTGCCCGGGCGCAGCCCTGCTTAGCTTCAGTGGGTGACCATGTGGGAGTTGCAGAGAGCTAGCTACAAAAGTTACATTATGGGTGACATTAGAGATCAAAATAGGACAAATTGTTGGTGTGCGTCTTGTTGGCACATCTTTGACCAAGAAAGCAAGTCTTTGTGATGTATCAAGTGCCACGGTTTCCAGGTTAATGTCAGCAAACCACCAAGAAGGACGAACCACATCTAACAGGAGTAACTGTGGATGCAAGAGGCACCTGTCTGAAAGGGATTTCCAGCTGCTAACCCGGATTGCATCCAAAAAACATAAAACCACAGCAGCCCAACTCACTGCAGAATTAAACGTCACTTTCAATGGTGCCAGCATCTTGGGATGTGGACAATGAGAAACATGTGGTGTTCTCTGATAAGTCCACCTTCACTGTCTTTTCCACATCCAGGAGAGTTACAGTGTGGAGAAGCCCCAAAGAAGCATACCACCCAGACTGTTGCATGCCCAGAGTGAAGCATGGGGTGATCAGTGATGGTTTGGGCTTTAATATCATGACATGCCTTATGCCCAATACTTGTGGAAGACTGCCAGGGACTACTGAACCATTCTTGTGGATCATGTGCACCCAATGGTTCCAACTTAGTATCCTGAAGGTGGTGCCGTGTATCGGGATGATAATGCACCAATACACAAAGCAAGACTGGTGACATAGTAGTTTAATGTATATGAAAGTGAGGTTGAAAATCTCCCATGGCCTGCACAGTCACCAGATTTAAATATTATTGAGCCACTTTGGGGTGTTTTGTGAATGAATTATTAATGAACTATTGTGGTTTAAACCCAGGCGTTCCAGTTTCATTGTCCAACCCCTATATGTTTTTAATTAGTTTGTTATTAATCTGTTGCTAAAGGATAAAAGATTAATGAAAAGAAAGTTATTACTTTATGTAATAAAATTTAGTAAAGTTTCATGACAATACATTTGTGTCCCCCTGAAATTGTGTGCCACCAACACCGAGGGAACCAAAATGCCTGCATAAAGACAAAGTCAAATCTGAAAGGTTTGCTAGGTGGCATAGATGAAACAGGACAGTGCAAACAACAACAATATGTCCATTTCTGAGTGATCAAGCTAGGCCATCTGCTATATTATGCAGCCTTGTTTGAGTAATCTGTATGATAATTCCTCTGAGGGCTTTATCAAAAGGCATTTCATCTGTTTTGAAGAGCTGTTAGAGCCATCATCCGCTGTTATATATGTTGATCTTCCTTTGATGATGCCTTTTTGATCTTTACGAAGTATTCTTTCACTTCAGGATAGAGGTGCTGGATCCTTATTTATAGTGGAGCTTTTTCATGTTTCACGGATAAAGAATTCATCAGGAAAGCCGCAAGTTGTGATACTCCTATAATGTTCTAACTGACAGGGAGCTTTAAAGCATCATTAGCTTCTTGTAGTTATTGTAACTTTTATTATGTTTTGAAGGGATGACATTTCAAAGAATAGAGCCGATCCTTCTTCACGCCTTCTCTTATAAAAGTATACTGATATTTGAGTATAAAATATTAGTATATGAAATGTCTGCTGAAGTAATCAGAATTTAAGACTGAAAACAGAAGGATGGACTTGACCAATTAATTAACAGAACCTAAATTTATTAAATGGGACCTGTTATGCAAAAATCACTTTTTAAACATGTTTAAACACAGTTGTGTGGCAACAGTGTAAAAATAGCCATTAAAAAAGAATTATTTATATTCATTTATAATCACACTTTATAAAACAATCTACAGAAACACTTTGGCCTCTATTTTAACGATCTAGGTGCAAAGTCTAAAGCGCATGGCGCAAAAGCATTAAGAGCATGTCCGAATCCACTTTTGCTATTTTATGGATGGAAAAATAAGTTCTGCGCCCTGGCGCATGGTCTAACAGGGTTGTGCTTATTCCTTAACGAGATAGGGGTGTGTTTTCAGCAAAACGTGCATTAAACCAATCACAGTCTCATCTCCCATTCCCTTTAAGTGTAAGTTGCGTCACACCGTGGCACATTTGCTATTTACATGGCAGACTTTGTAAGTGGAAAAACTGAATGCTTTACTAGCGAGAAAACAGTTAAACAGATCTGCAGCACGAGGATAAAGAACAAACCTCCTCCATTCGGCCTCTTTACTTTCTTTTTACTTTCTTTTACTCTTTACTCCTTTACTTTCGTGGATAAGGAAACGGTGTTGTACACACTCCACTGAAGACATCCATTAGCCTACATATTTATTTTTGTTTGTTAAGCACAAAGATTTGTTTCGAAACAATTTCTAAATTCAGTTATAATTTCCAGCAAACGAATAAATGAACAATAATAATGAAGTGTGAAGTTATATTCAAACACACGTCCTATTCTTATGCCCCATATAGTGATGCATACGTCTCCAAAACCCGACAGATGGACAAATCTAAACTTGTTTTTATTAAAACAAATACAAATATGCATATAATAAATACTGCTAATAATAATAACATTGTACAAATGCAAATTGTCATGAATAAACTGAAAAAAGCCCCCCGAGATGAGGCATGGAGGCAGTGGTTTTTATATTTATGTAGAAAATAATGATTTTTGTAACATTTTAATCCTTTAATTTTTCATATGTAAAGATATTTGTGTATTGCTGTACATCCTTTGTGTATTAAGCAATGTGTAAGCGTTTTGGACCTGCATAGGCGCATAACTAACACGCTCTGCGCTGGACTTTAGTCCAGCTTTTAGTCGATCAATGGTGTGGCCTATTTCAGTTCCTCAAAATAGCAACGTGCCAACAATGCCTTAACATACCTCCTTTTTAGGCCGGAACACCCATGAGTCCACAAAATAGCGCAAATGGATTTACTACGTAAACAACGTGGCACAAAGTGGAAAATTAGAGTTACGCTGGTCTGAAAAGAGCAACAAGTCGCGCCAAACACATCTTGCACTTTATTGCACCGAGTGTATGATAGGGCCCTACGATTGACATTCTACCTTTCTCCATGTCATCAGAGAGGGAAAGCCCCGCCCCATTAGTGACGATCTCTCCCTCATTAGCATAGACAGCCCTGCGTGAGAAGCAGCTGTTTTGAATCTACTGCAATACAAACTCATATGCATTTTTAGCTCTGCCCTCTTTTCAAAATAGTGCTAGGAGCACAATCTCATTGGAATTTAAAGCGACAGTCACCAAAATGAAACAATTTGGATCAAAGCCCAAAAGAAAACATTATGTGTGTGAGCTGAAACTTCACTTACACACACTAGAGACATTAGAGACTTATTTTACATCTTGAAAAAAAGGGGCATAACGTCCCCTTTAATAATGGGATATTTCTAATAGAAATTGATTTAGTCCATTTTGGAATAAGGCTGAAATATTTATGCCAAATTCCCTCCATAGGCCCTTACCCAACATGGCCTCCCTGTCATCCCCATACATTGAATTGGCTCTATCACTGTCTCTCCACTCCACCTATAGCTGGTGTGTGTTGTCCTGTAGTTGCCGTTGCGTCATTCAAGTGGATGCTGCACTCTGGTGGTGGTGTGGAGAAACCCCCCTCATGATTGTGAAGTGCTTTGGGTATATGGCCATAAACGATAAATGCACTATATAAATACAGATTACATTACATTACATATTTGGAACAGGAGGAGGGTCAGTAAATGATGACAGAATTTTCTTTTTTTTAGCAAACTAACCCTTTAATACACTGTAAAGGATGTTGGGTTCCACACAATCCCTACGTTTTTATTTTTTTATTTACAATTTTAAGTGGATATGGACATATAACAATTAAGCTGTCCCAAAAAAAACTTTAAAGAGCCCCTATTACACATTGAAAAGAATCATATTTTGGTTTTATGGGTCTCCAACAACATACTGATATGTATGCAAGGTCAAAAAACACTTGCATGGTCTTATAATATGCATTTATTTTTACCTAATTATCCCAGCGACTCCCATATGAATCGTTCAGCGATTCATTTGTTCTCAAACCCCTGCTTAGCGCGAAGCTAATCTGCGCTGATTGGACCGATGACAGTCTGTTGCGATTGGTCGACAGCGATCAGCGCCGCAGCGCGAGACAGTAAAATGCCCAGCGCAGTGTTGCCAACTTAGCGACTTTGTCGCTAGATTTAGCGACTTTTCAGACCCCCTAGCGACAAATTTACAAAAAAGCGACTAGCGACAAATCTAGCGACTTTTTTGTGTGTTACTGGAGATTTTTATAGACTGTCGTTTGTCCATTACTGTACTGTTCCTACTCTTCTCAACGAGCTGCGGGTGATGCCGGCGGCCCCTCCCCCGCCTCAGAGCACTGACAGGCGGCCCAGTCCTCATACAGCAGTCTCTCCCACCTGCAGCCTGACAGCTAGGGTTGCCACCCGTCCTTTAAAATACGGAATCGTCCCGTATTTGAGAATGAAATTGCGCGTCCCGTTTTGAATCAATACGGGACGGGTTTTGTCCCGTATTTTTAATCATTTTTTTAAAAGTAGCTTTTCAGGCAAATCCTTCCACACGCATTTTATGAAGATGCCTCATTTCCTACTTTTGATTGGGTAATACTTGATGTCATCGTTAGTTTGATTGGTCTTTGTTTAGTGAGGAGGGCGTGTCTTTGAAGCAGAGTCTGTCAAGTCTTGACAGAGTAGCCTAATGGCAGATGCTTCTCCAGGTAACCCCCGCGTCTTAAAGTTTTAGAGTTTAAACGCAAGCGGCTGCGAACTACCGCAGAGAGTGGGAGTAAACAAATACCTGGCTGCAGAGTGGTAGAAAGTGTTATCAAGCCAACTGCACGATTTGTCGGAGAGCGTTCTCTGTGGCTCATGCGGGGGACGTGCGACAACATGCCTCCGGAGAGCAGCATTCCCGCAATGACAGAGCTCACAAAAATCAGTGCACAGTCAGACAGTTCTTCGTACCCCGAGTCTCTGCCGAAGCATACATAGTAATGACAGTGACCCAGTCTGTAAAAATCTAGCTGGAGTCAATTTTTTTTTTTTTGTAATTTACTGTTTTCTTCATAAAATAAAGAACAGTCTGTGAAAATAATAAAAATATATGCATTTAATATTAACTGAGTAAAACCATATCAACAACTGAAATCATAGTCAAATGAATGGCTACAATCAAACTTTCTCTCAGAATTAGATTTGGCCTGGTTTTCACACACTGGGTCACACATTGTAATTTGTTAAAATTCTGTAAATACAATGTAAGTGGATCACGGTCCAATGTAATATTATGATCTGCTTGTTAAGATTAAGTCAGGCACATAAGCATTAATTTATTACATGAAACAATACATTTATTACATTAATAAACAACATAATGCCCATGTAAAGAAAATAAACTAGTAAACTGCAACTTTCCATATTTGAAAACTTTACTAGCTAATGTTTGTAGCTAGTTTATGTATGTGCTGTTTCCATGTTCGGATAGGTGTTACTGCAAATAATGATAAATATTTTAGCCAAAATCTGTTATCAATACCACCCTTTAAAATTTGGTTCATTAGTATTTTCTCCTCTCCTCCAGGTTACAGTAGCTGAGTTAACACAGGTGTACCACACTATTAAACATAACATCAGCTATAACAGTGTAAAAGAGAAGGACTGACTGCATCTGATCTGTTTACACAGATTTCAATAAAAGACAGTTTGTTTTAATGTCCAAGTGTTCATACTTTCCTGAAAACGTATTTTAAGTTGCGATTTACCACCACTGGCATGCTATTGGGCCTGTGATTGGGGATGTGGCCCCCGCTGCAGCATGTGTCCCTTATTTTCTTGTATAAAAAGTGGTAACCCTACTGACAGCAGATCACCCCCCTGCGTACCGACGGCAAATGATTTAGCACCGGCAGTGTGAAGGTATCTCCCTTGTACAGTCAAACCGATCTGCTTCTCCTTTATTTTAACAACTTGATTTGACCGTTTATTCTTTTCTTGTTCACAATCAGAGATGTTTTAAGTGAGAGTTTCAGAACTTGTTTGAGTTTATTATGTCTGAGCGATTACTGCAAATTACTTATCTATAATGATATACTGTATTCAAACAGCAATCAAATTAGTTAAATTGACATGCTTGCATAAAGCGTAGTGCAAATATAAATACCCCATTTATTTACCATAGGCTGTTAAACGGAAATGGTAGAACGTGATGACGTCAGTAATATGCAAATTAGCATATGACGTAATCTAGCGACTTTTAGCGACTTTTCAGGCAGAGCTTATCGCCTTTTCGTTGAAAATAGTTGGCAACAGTGGCCCAGCGTGGTTTATCAAGCCTCCAGGTCGCCAACATTGGATCGCAATGGACGCCCGAAACACGCTTTAAAGTAAACTTACTAACACCACAGTAAACAGTACCCGGTTCTCAACAGTGTTATTCAGACACCTCAGTGCCGAAAGCAGTGCAGTTAAACACCATCATTGCTCTCAAGTATGACACACATTCAGAATTAATCCACACAGCAGCAAAAACTGAACTATTCTGAACCTTGACCGCTGCACGTGTGCAGGATTAGCTAACAATGGCCATAGCAACGACAAACGTTAGTGAAACGAGCTCACAAACACATTTAAATGCGTAAACAAAGCAGCACGCGTCGCGTTTTCAATGTGGCATTAGACGCGATACGAGAATAAAAAGAGTTAACCGGATACAGTACAAGCGGTAACTAGTAACAAAACATGTAGATCATTTCTATTTGCAATCATTGCCCTGGCACCTCGTCCGTGAACTGCTATATTTTCTTAGGACTTATCTGTACTCTGCTATTCCAAACGATCACATACCCAGCCGAGAGGTTGTAGCATCCTCTGTCCTCTGACAAGCTATCTCTGCTCCCTTCACAAGCCCGAAGCCCAGCGTGCAGCAGCCTGCCGGTGTACCTATTAATTTGTCCTTATTTTGCCCACACCCCTGGTGTATTGTCTGTCCATTACAAGATGGAGGAAGAAACTTAATGCATGAGCTGTGTAGTGATAGATCGCCCATTGTAAGTGTACAGATTTCTGAACGACTCCTTTCCCCTCACACTTCCAATAATATCCAGGTAAGCACAGCGTCTTCATGAGCGTCCTGCTGCTGTGTTAGTGGGCGGGACCGCAGGTTTGAATTTTGCTAGGTCTGCGCGCGCAACCATTATGTTTCGTGACGACGTCACGACGAAACGGCTGATGACTCGTTATTAAGACGATTCGCTTAAACCACTATGAGTCGACTCTTTTATAGATGAATCAATAGTTTTAAAAACTGTCAACTTTCAAATTTAAGCTTTAGCTGGATATTTCACTTCACTAAGAGCTGTGTTACACACTACATGGAAGGTGATTTTCAAAAACCCATAATAGGGGCTCTTTAATAATTAATTAAACCTCAGGGTTTTGGTCAGTGGTCTGCTAAAATGTATATCATTAAATAATGAGAGTGTGTTCATACTTAAATATGCAGCATGGATGATTGTTGTTCTTTTTTCATCATGTTTGATTTGGTTTATTTGACATCTCCCATTTGTAGCATACAGTAGATGTACTTTTTTATCTTTTAAAATGATAGTTCACCAGAAAATGAACATTCATTGAGTCATAATCCTCAAATCTCTTCCAAAAATCTAATATTTTTTTCCAAAATCAAAAGCCTCTCTTTGCTTCCCGGAGCACAAAAGAATCTATTTTGAAAAGTGAGAGTCTCTGTAGTGCCAGCGTTGTTTTGACTGAGTTCCACATACAGTATGTTCAAATGGAGGTGAGTCTTAATATGACAGCAAGATCCAAGAAAAAGAGCTATTCAAAAAACCTTTAAAAATATTGTGGGGAAGTGTCTCGAAAGAGATAAAAGTATGAACATATTCTGACTGAAATATGAAAGTGAGCAGCAGACACAAGGCTTTCTCGTGAAGGCTGTATTTGTTCAGTCTGTTTTGTAAAGATATTATATGTCTACATTAGATGAAGATTCACTGACATTAAGATCAGAGTGACATTGTATTCCCCGAGTCGTATTCTCAAGCCAATTCTGAGTAATATTATTGCAACTCTTGGCTGTCTAATCAAATAATGAGTCAAGAAGGAGATGTAACAAATTACTGCTGATGTTCTGGTTCATTTGTCACACTGGAAATGGAGGTCGATGATAGAACATTGTGGGATATAGTTTTCCGCACAGCATGCTCTGTTCTGGCAAATGTAGTTCACCATCTGGGTATTTCATGTATTAAGGAAATTTGTGTGTGTGCGTATAAACCTATATATATACACACACACAAAAAATCCTTAGTCTATACATTCACTTGAACAGCTATATTTATAGACACTTCCCATAGACGTATTATTTAAACTTACCGCCCAACTGCTAATCAGCCAATCACATGGCAGCAACTCAATGGATTTAGGCATGTAGGTATGGTCAAGACGAGCTGCTGCAGTTCAAACCGAGCATCAGAATGGAGAAGAAAGGTGATTAAGGTGACGTTGAACGTGGCATGTTTGATGGTGCCAGACAGGCTGGTCTGAGTATTTCAGAAACTGCTTATCTACTGGCATTTTCACGTCTCTAGGGTTTATAGAGAATGGTCCGAAAAAGGAGAAAATATCCTGTGAGCAGCAGTTCTGTTGAACATTGAACCATGTTGAACCTTGAGGCAGATGGGCTACAGCAGTAGAAGACCACACCGGGTACCATTCCTGTCAGCTAGGAACAGGAAACTGAGGCTACAATTCGCACAGGCTCACCAAAATTGGACAATAGAAGATTGGAAAAACGTTGCCTGGTCTAACGAGACTCGATTTCTACTGCGACATTCGGATGTGGTCAGAATTTGACGTCAACAACATGAAAATAAGGATCCATCCTGCCTTGTGTAAACAGTTCAGGCTGGTGGTGGTGGTGTGATGGTGTGGAGGATATCTTTTTAGCACACTTTGGGCCCATTAGTACCAATTGAGCATCATGTCAACACCACAGCCTACCTGAGTATTGTTGCTGACCATGTCCATTCCTTTATGACCACAGCGTATCCATCTTCTAAAGGCTACTTCCAGGAGGATAACGCACCATGTCATAAAGCGTGAATCATCTTAGACTGGTTTCTTGAACATGACAATGAGTTCACTGTACTCAAATGGCCTCCACAGTCACCAGAACTCAATCCAATAGAGCACCTTTGGGATGTGGTGGAATGGGATGGCAAATCCGACAAATCTGCAGCAACTGCATGATCCTATCATGTCAATATGGATCAAAATCTCATAGGAATATTTCCAGTACCTTGTTGAATTTATGCCATGAAGGATTACAGCAATTCTGAGGACAAAAGGGGGTCCTACCCGGTACTAGGAATAAGGTAATAAAGTGGCCATTGAGTGTATATTGTAAATATTGTATATTATATCCCCTAAACCTGACCCTCAAAGGAAACAATCTGCATTATTATATTTTCAAGATACTTAATTATGGGTGATATATGAGCTTTTTTCCTTATGGGGACCAAATAAAGCCTCCACAAGGTCAAAATTTACTGGTATTGCTATAGTTGTGGGGACATTTGGTAAATGGCTGCATTCAATTGCTACAAAATACAGCTAAAAAGTTAATTTATTCCTGCGATTTCCAATCTGAGTTTTTAGCATGACTACTCCAGTCATAGGCGGCACAGTGGCTCAGTGGTTAGCATTGCCTCACAGCAAGAAGTTCGCTGGTTTGTGTCCTAGCTGGGCCAGTTGCCATTTTTGTGTGGAGTTTGCATGTTCTCCCCATGTTGGTGTGGGTTTTCTCTGGATGTCAACCATTTAGAATGTACTGAAGCCAAATCTAGAGCTAATCCAGCAAAATAACTCATCCAAAATTAGTATTTATATGTTAGGGAAAAATATTTTTAAAAAAATTCAAGAGAAACAAAAAATGTAAAAAAAAAAATTGGTTGAAATTTTGTAGTTTGGCAGTTTTTTTCCAGTATTTCACATGAATTTAAATGTATTATCTTTCTATTTCTAAAGCTGTTCGGTGACTAAAATATTATTTTAATAAATATATCCATTTACTAAATTTGTTTTGTTCAAATGCACCAAAATATATGACCTATATACACTGAGAAATGGATGCAAATATTCATTTTCAAAATGTGGTTCAAGTTGAGCACTGTAATATATATATTCTGCATTATAGTGTGTGAGTATGCTAATCTGAACATGTGCATTGTTTTTGTTGTGCAGGGTGGTGCGAGAGTTTCTGGGGGAGAAGGAAGTGGAGCTGTCTCTCATCTTTGACGCTGTTGAGGATACTGACATGGGAAACTATACCTGTAATGTAGAAAACCACATCGGTCGTGGCAGCGGAAGTGCCATCCTGCAGAAAAAAGGTAAATCATACACTTTAAAACTATGTGCTGGGTTGTTTAAGTTTAATATTAGTGGAAATATGAACAGTCCCAACGACTGGGTCATTTTGTTCTAATTTCCTTTTTAACCCAATGGTTTTTCCCAGTGGTTACTGGCCATCGATAATTTGAGCTGAGCTGAAAACAAGTTAGTGTAGATTTGTTTCTGTGTATAATCATTTCCTTTCTTCTTCTTCTGTGTGACTCTGCTTCTTCCTAAAAAATATCAAAGCACTAATTAATAGGACATGCTCTCTGTGTTCAAACAAACTTCTTTTTGGTTCTATGTTTGAGGGTAAAAGGAAATTTGGCAAGGCTTAGTGATGGTATACTATTTTCCAGCACTCCAACACCCCCACACTGCAGTAGGTGGGGTTGTAAATGTGTCAAAACAATGGTGGTTGTCTTCACAAGAAGTGCCACCGCGACACCTCGCATCATTATATTGTTTTTTCTACCAAATGGTGCTGCCGGTGTGCGTAAACTCATAGAAAATATGTAGCGTGATGAGGTGGGTTTCTCATCCAGTTTGTTTCCCCCTCCAAGACTGTAATATTTCTCTGCGAGCGATCATACAGGTGCGGATACATCTGCACAAGCTCTGCTACTCCACTTCTAATGTATTCATGTGGTTAGTGTTGTTGTTTTGGATTTTGTTCTCCTGCCTGACCCCTGTGGAAACAAATCTGGAGGAAGAAATCACACATCAAAGAAGGCAGAGTTCCAGAACATGTGTCCATGATAATTGCAACCCAGGCTCATTGGAATTACAGTTAGGTCCATAAATATTTGGACATAGACACAATTGTAACATTTTTGGCTCTATACACCAAAACAATGATGAACGCTGTAGGAATTACAACAGCTTACATATGTGCCTCCCACTTGTTAAGGGTCCAAAAATAATTAAATAGAATAATAATCATACATCAAACTTTTACTTTTTAATACTTGGTTGCAAATCCTTTGCAGTCAATTACAGCCTGAAGTCTGGAACACATAGACCTCACCAGACGCTGGGTTTCATTCCTGGTGGTGCTCTGCCAGGCCTCTACTGCAACTGTCTGCAGTTCCTGCTTGTTCTTGGGGCATATTACCCTCAGTTTTGTCTTCAGCAAGTGAAATGCAAGCTCAATCAAATTCAGATCAGGTGATTGACTTAGCCATTGCATAACATTCCACTTCTTTCCCTTCAAAAACTCTTTGGTTGCTTTTGCAGTATGTCACTACTACCACCATGCTTCACTGCTCATGAGCAGTTCCTTTCCTTCTCCATACTCTTCTCTTCTCTGGTACAAGTTGATCTTGATCTCATCTGTCCATAGGATGTTGTTCCAGCACTGTGAAGGCTTTTCTAGAACTCTAATCTGGCCTTCCTGTTTTTGAGGCTTACCAATGGTTTACATCTTTTGGTAAACCCTCTGTATGCACTCTGATGTAGTCTTCTCTTGATTGTTGACTCTGACACGCATACACCTACTTCCTGGAGAGTGTTCTTTATCTGGTCAACTGTTGTGAGGGGTGTTTTTTTCATCAGGGAAGGAATTCTTTGGTTGTCCACAACATTTTTTGTGGTCTTCCAGGTCTTTTGGTGTTGCTGAGCTCACTGGTGCGTTTCTTCTTTTTAAGAATGTTCCAAACATTTGTCATCTTGAGAGTTGGCAGTAACAGATTCCAAATGCAAATAGCAAACTTGAAATGAACTCTGGACCTTTTATCTGCTCATTGTAATTAGGATAATGAGGGAATAACACACACCTGGCCATGGAACAGCTTAGAAGCTAATTGTCCAATTACTTTTGGACCCTTAACTAGTGGGAAGCACATATGCAAACTGTTGTAATTCCTACACCGTTCCCCTGATTTGGATGTAAATACCCTCAACTTAAAGCTGACAGTCTGCAGTTCAATCTTGGATAATGAGGGAATAACACACACCTGGCCATGGAACAGCTTAGAAGCTAATTGTCCAATTACTTTTGGACCCTTAACTAGTGGGAAGCACATATGCAAACTGTTGTAATTCCTACACCGTTCCCCTGATTTGGATGTAAATACCCTCAACTTAAAGCTGACAGTCTGCAGTTCAATATTGTTCATTTCATTCAAATCCATTGTGTTGGTGTATAGAGCCAAAAATGTTAGAATTTTGTCGGTCCAAATATTTATGGACCTAACTATATGTGCTCAGGGCTACATTTTTGAGAAAAGAGAAGTATGTAAACTGGACTACACTTAATTGCAGTTTTTGTTTTTTACGAATCCACTAGAGGTCGCCATATACATTTTTGACAATCTCAAATACATTACTGTGGGCACAGGCAACCCAACTCATAGTGTTTTCAAAAACAAACTATAAGAGAAAAGCCATCATGGCCAAATGTTTTTACCACAGCATCACACTGCTCTTTGTTTTGGGTTTCTTTTTACCTGGTTTCTGGAACCGTCCTTCGCCAGACTCTAACCCTGTTCCCCTTGCTCCGCCTCCCAAGTCTGGCACCATTTGCAATGAGCTACTAATCAAATCAGTCACACTGAAAAGCTGTCCATATAGAGGTAAGCAGTGAGCGATACTGCACTGTAGCATTCATTTTACACACAAAATGCCACAGCCATATCAACCTGCAGCCCAAGACCAGTTACTCGCTGAAGCTAAGCAGCTGAGCTTGGTTAATACCAGAATGGGAGACCACATGGGAAAACTAGGTTGCTGTTGGAAGTGGTATTAGTGAGTGGCGTTAGTCTAATGCCCTAGTAAAGTGAAGGGGACACTATACTGTCAGTGAGCGCCGTCTTTCGGATGAGACGTTAAACTGAGGTCCTGACTCTCTGTGGCATGTCTTGTAAAGAGTAGCTGTGTAACCCCGGTGTCCTGGCCAAATTTCCTCCTTCAGTTATACCTTTTATGGCCTCCCAATCATCACCATCCACTGAACTGGCTCTATCACTGTCTCTCCACTCCACCAATAGCTGGTGTGTGGTGAGTGCACTGACACCATAGTTCTATGGCTGCCGTTCCATTATCCAAGTGGATGCTGCACACTGGTGGTGGTGTGTTCATCTGAGTTCTCCAGTTTCCTCAATAGTCCAAAGACAAACACTATAGTGTATGGAAATTGGCTGTAATGTATGATTGTATGTGTGAATGAAAGAGTGAATGCCAGTTCTATGTTGCGGCCGGAAGGGCATCTGCCACATAAAACATATGCAAGAGTAATTGACAGTTCATTCCACTGTGGCGATCTCTAATAAGTCAGGAACTAAGTGAATTATGTTTAAGGAGGCAGTGACAGAAATATATGAAGCTAGCATGCCCACTTTAATTCTGTGCTGCACTCTTTTCAGTTTTCAGGCCAGTCTACCAATCAAGGCTGTAAATTTCATCTAACACTTGGGGGGACAATGATCATAAAATATCTTAAAGGTAATTGTTGAAGGGGGAACAAATGATAATGCTAAAATTCAAGCTGTTGTGCTTGTGCTGCAATAGCAGTTGTTTCCATTTTAGACAATACTATTCATCAAGCAGGCAACATTATTGTTGCTAACAAAATAGAGTAATGGAAAATAGCCTACATTGCCGTCATCTATATTAAAGAGTAGCTAATCACGTCATCCGATGTTTAAGTGAATGAAATAGCCTTGACAGCAGCCTTACTTACTGAGTTTCGCAACTATTGACTTTGTTCTTTCTCGCCAGACGTGTGTGTGTGTGGGTGTGGGTAGATGATGTAATAGAGGAAAGCAGGAATTTAGACCAAAGCACTGTGAGGCAAGGGAGCGGAAGACTCAATTTGTTTCTAAACTTAAAGTCGATGTTAACCGAGACTGCTGAGACTTTTATTTCACTATGTTGATGTACTTCCAACTTAAGGAGGTCGGGCTTTCATTTTGCACATCATTCACTCATAGCAAACTAATTGTAAGAGGGGCGTGGCTACATGACAAATTGATGTCAACAAAGAAGGACTGCCACTCCTAATGTGGAAGCAAATAGTCAGACTTTGAAAAACTTTGTACAGTCACATCATTTGGTTTCCCAATCTTTTCTGTAGGACGTATATTCATAGACTATTTCAATGTGGTCATGTTATTGGCCTATGAACATTTCTTGCTTGTTATCAAACTATTTCATAACTGTAACAAGAGGCAATTCAATCATAACTTAATGTTAAAACAGCTATCATAACGTTATTTATCAATATGTGGCTCTTTTTGGATTCTCAGAAGCTATAGAAATGAAAAATGTAAAACAGGAAATACTTTGAGACCATTGTTATTGTTTGCATCCCTCAAAATGGTCCATATTTAGGATTGATTATACATTGAAATGATTATTAAATTAATAAACACGTTGGCTAAAGTGTTATTGCCAAGATTGCATTTAAAGAGGACCTTTTATGCCTATGGCGTAAACTAAGTCTCTGATGTTTCTAGTGTGTGTAGGAAGTTTCAGCTCAAAATACCCCACAAATATTTTTTTTACTGTTGCTTTAAATTCAAATGAGATCCAGCTGTCTTTTCAAAAGAGGGCGGAGCTACAAACAATTATGTGTCACCATGGTGGTAGATTCAAAACAGGACCAGTGTTATACAGCCAACAATTCTGCAGCAAATGCATGATGCTATTGTGTCAATAGGGACCAAAATCTCTGAGAAATATTTCCAGGACCTTGTTGAATCTATGCCATGAAAGATTAAAGGGGTGGTCCAGAGTGTATTTTTAAAGCTTGGCTGTGTTTATAAGAAGCAAAGCAATGGGAACTCCTGCTTAATTTGTAGAAAATCATGTTATTTTTTCATATATCCTACTTTAATTATACTGTATACAGCTACTCAGCTAACATGAAAATGATTGTCATATTTCCTAGTTCCTCTGAAGACCCGCCCTCAAGAGGCTCTGATTGGTCAGCTAACATAATGTGCTGTGATTCACAGATCAGCACCAGATCACCAGGAAGCATCTCTGTTATAACATTACAGCGCCTCTGGCCGCACCTCTTCGCCGCACAGGGTGTATGACACGAAGGCTTTATAACATCATTAACCAGAATGTATTTTTTTGTAGCCCTCAAACTTTGTTCGCTGTAGGCTTTGCTTAGCTAACTCTGTAAAAGCCAATGTCTCCCTTTGCATTGAACTTTGAGCATATTACATTCAGAGATGTTGTTTATGTTCACACAGCTACACTACACATCAACTAAAGTTTAAAATATGATGTCGTAGTGGACCACCCCTTTAAGGCTGGTGAGTGTATATTTGAAAGATTCAGTGACTGTGCCATAAGTAGCTCTTGCCCACTTTCAGTTTTTAAAAAGTAGCTCACATAAGGTTGGAGACCCCTGTTCTATACAGTATGAATGTGAGTAGTATGAATGAAATTCGGACATTCAACATTCAGCGTTTATCATCACATGATGTGCGTCACTTCACTCCCATTCATAAATTTTCTTGCGTGGCCTCGTTGGATAGTAAAGTGTCAACTGTATATGCACTTGTGGGTCATCTGAGTACATCTCATCTACTGTTTTTCCAATACTATGAATTTGGATATACAGTACTACTCTGCTCACATGTTGTTTACACAGACTACAGTATGTAGTAGGGAAGTGTCCAAATTTAGATGCACCAACAGTGTTGATTTAATCATAGTTTAAAGAGGGAAACCCCTCATATGGGGGGGGGGACCACCGCCACCTCCTAATGACATTCTGCAAACAACACCTCATGTAAAAGATGAAAAAAATGCTATGCTATGTATAGTTTTCAGCTTCTATACACTGAAAATGGGTGACATGGTGACTTAGTGGTCAGCACTGTCGCCTCACAGCAAGAACGTTGCTGGTTTGAGTCCCATCTCCACATGTTCACATGGGTTTCCTCCAGGTGCTTCGGCTTCCCCTTACAAGTCCAAAGACATGCGCTATAGGTCAATTGAACAAACTAAATTGGCCATAGTGTATGAGTGTGGATGGGTGTTTCCCAGTGCTGGGTTGCAACTGGAAGGGCATCCGCTGTGTAAAACATATGCTGGATAAGTTGACGGTTCATTCCGCTGTGGCGACCCCTGATGAATAAAGGGACTAAACTGAAGGAAAATGAATGAATGAATAAACTCTCAATATCATTCCAAATCCACAGATCTGTTATAAAAATCTGTGAGGAAACAGAAAGTCTGCAAATTCTGTCTGGCCCTAATTACTGTAAAACTAATCAAAGTGAACTGATGCCAACATAACTTAATATAAAGTGTAGCTAAAATAGACTCCACTGTGTGCTTGAAGAAAGGGCGTTATCATCCTTTGTCTTTATTAAAGATTTAGCTTGTGAAACTCAGCTGTGAGATGTTCACTCAAACAGCTTGAAATAAGAAATCCAGATACATAATGCATATATAAATGTAGAAACTGAAGTGGAAAATCGCTTTACAGCATAAATCAGCATGTTGTACCCATTTATGAATGATTGTGTGACATTAAAGTCTGTAATAATTGCTACTGAAATTAAGTATTCGAACAGAAACCCTTATTTAAAATCAGAGGTGTAAAGAGTACCTGAAAACCATACTTGAGTAAAAGTACAGATACCTTACTGTAAAAATGACTCCATTACAAGTTACAAGTCACCAATTCCAATAAGACTTGAGTAAAAGTATTAAAGGTTCCGATTTTAAAAGAACTTAAGTATTTTATTCATACTGAATGTAGGCTCAAAGAACACCAAGAAAGGTTAAATTTTTCTAATATATCAATTAAATTGAACACCTTAATGTTTCAAAATGGCAGAACAAAATATATTTAAAAAAAAGAACAATAAGTCTCAGTCAAACTCAAATGTTCAAAAAAGGCACAAACAATTAAAAAAAAAAAAAAAGTAGTAAAACGTAGTAAAAAAAAATCAGAGCTGACTTTGATGTGATTCATCTCAGTATCAGAGGGGGGCAATATTTTTATTTTAAATAATTTTTCAATTGATTAATTATGTTTTCTCTGTATTAAAATTAAACAAGAGGAGCAGTGTTATTTTTCAACTTGGTAAACTACATATAAATTCAAGCTTCGGCTTCATCACTGGCTGCAGCCATGTTGCTAATTAAACACATGGTATTAGGCAAGCTGCTAATTCACGTTCACATGATTTAGCTCATAAATAGCATACAGTACCTTCAGCACCCTGCAGATGGCGATATCGCCTCATCCGCCCAACAAATTAGCTGTGGTAGATAAAGATGCCGACTTGTCGTGCACAATCACAATGTAATGAGTAACTATAAGCATCCGTTCAAATGTAGTGGAGTAAAAAGTACATATATTCAATCAAAAATGTAGTCAAGTAAAGAGTAAAAGTTGCCTATATTTTTGATACTCAGTACAAGTACAAAATAGCCAAAAAAATACTTAAGTAAAGTAACGAAGTCCATTTACTCAAGTACTTTACACCACAGTTTAAAATTGAATTATATTATACAAGGCAAGGCAAGTTTATTTATATAGCACATTTCATACACAGTGCCAATTCAAAGTGCTGTACATAAACAGGAATAAAGGAGACAAGTATAAGAAAATAAAAACAAATAGTGAATAGTGAACAAAACTTCACTATTATTGGAACGACTGGCTTCTGTAGGAATAGCTGACAATGCACTTAGCTGGTTCTCTTCCTATTTAAGTGACAGAAAACAGTTTGTGCAGATAAAGAATAGATGCTCTGATCCTGTTTCAGTCCTTCATGGTGTTCCTCAAGGGTCAGTATTGGGGCCACTTTTATTTATTATTTATATTTTACCTCTAGGTCATATATTTCATTCTTTTGGCAAACGTTTTCATTTTCATGCAGACGATACCCAAGTTTATATCTCCACAAAACATCTCAACCCCCCCCCTTCTGATCTTACTAAATGTTTACATGAGATTAATATATGGATGACTAATCCTTTCCTAAAGTTAAATGCCAGTAAAACTGAAGCCCTTCTGGGGTGCGTTTCCCAAACAACGACGTAACTCGCGGCTGAACTATCATAGTGCGATGCATCATTTGGCAAAAGAACGATGTAGTGACGAGTGTTTTCCAAAACCCGTAGTTTCTCTGTTGCAGATCCATCGCTTGAACCACATTAGTTATAACGTAAAACGCCCATAATGATGCTCTAAACGGGGTGGAGTAACTCCATCATTTCTTTGTGCAAATTATATTGTTTTACACAAACACGCATTTAAAATAAAATCCAATATTAGTTTTGGTAAAAACATGCACTCGTTTTCACATATAGGGCCAATATAGTTTGCTTTATCAATATTATTGTCACAATGATAGACAGACGATGAACAACTGGAGTGCGGATCCACATGCAGGTTTATTTAAAGGGATGGTCAGGCAAGCAAAGATCAATACAGGAGCAAACAGAGTTGTGAGGGGAATCCAGAGTCAAAGTCAACGTAGTAGGCAGATGGTCGCAAGGATGGCCGCAGACATGGAGAAACAACTAAACAAGGCTAGGGTCAACACACGGCAGGAACAAAACAAGGAAACGCTTAGAATTGGAACTGTGAACAGATAACAAGACTCGGCAATGGAGTGCGTGTGTGTGCTGCTTATGTACTGTGTGCAATCAGTCTTGACAAGCCTCCGGTGGTGTGTGTGCAATCAGTGGAGATGAGTAACATGTGTGTGAGAGTGGAGTGCATGTGTGGAGATGTAGTCCATTATATGGTGCATTTGTAGTCCATAGTGTTTGTGCATGTAAACCAGCGATCTAAGGGGAGAAGATCGCTGGTGATCGTGACAATTATTGAGAAGTTGAACATTACATATTCTATTCTAAAACATAAAATCACTTACAAAAGCTAACACTATTCTAATATCATATATAAATAAATAAATAAATAAATAATGAGGCGATTTATTAAAAATATATTTACTTTAATAATAATATTAATAATATTGATGATGATGATGATGATGATGATGATGATGATTATTATTATTTAGGATATTGTTTATTTTTTTTTTTTTAAAAATTACAATTTGACACATGCAAACCACAGCAGAAAGTTCTAACCAACAGACCCATGTCATATACAGCAGAGAAACTTAATAAATAACCCACTATAAAATAAAATAATTAACGTATGCTATGTTTTTTATTTTCACAAGCTTTGGAGACGTACTGTAACATAATTTCCGCTTTTAAATATACCTATAGCTTTCGCCATGAGGCTGTGTTCAAAATGATATCAATGTTTTCAAAGTGCACTGCGAAGGGAGCACAATTGTAAACATGAAGATCGCTAAAACTGAACTGTAAAAATACATTGAAAGCAAATTACACGTAAGAGAGATTAACTTAATGCTTTTTTATTTTTAATAATTCCAACTTTGAATGTTAGAATGTTCTAAATGAAAAGGGCATAGGGGGGATAAGTGGGAATAGAACACAGCCAAGAACTATGCTTTTAACTGCAGCTCCAGAGGTGTCGTTTCAAGTGTTCAAGTTTGCGACGCAGTTTGCGAATGTTCGTTGGAGCGATGGATTTGGGAAACAGCAAATCAAAGAACTATGTTTGTAACGACGAAACTTGCGACCTTAGTTGGCTAACGATGCTTTTGGGAAACGCACCCCTGGTTGGCTCTAAATCTGTTCTATCCAAAGCTCAATCTTTTACCCTGTGTATTGATAACTCCCCAGTCAATTTCTCAACCCACGTGAAAAGTCTTGGGTTTATACTGGATGGCATGCTCTCATTTGGTTCTCATATTAGTAATATCTCACGTTCTGCCTTTTTTCATTTGCGTAACATTGCAAGACTTCACCCTTCACTATCTCAACAAAGTACTGAAGTGCGTTTTCATGCTTTGGTTACATCACGGATTGATTACTGTAACTCGCTCCTATCTGGCATCATTGATAAACAACTTAGACTACAGTTAATTCAGAATTCAGCGGCTAGGATAGTTACCTGCTCGCGTACTTCTGATCGCATAACTCCAATTCTCTTTCACCTGCACTGGCTCCCTGTTCAAAATTGTCCTCTTAACATACAAAGCTCTTCATATCCTGGCCCCTCACTATCTTTCTGATCTTCTTCATTTGTAAACTCCTTTGCGCTCACTGAGATCATCTTCTGCTGAACTCTTATCTGTCCCAAACTTTAAGATGAAGTCATTTGGTGGCAGGGCTTTTAGTTGTACAGCATCAAAGTTATGGAATACCCTGCCTTTGCACATTCGCCAGATGGACTCTATTTCCAATGTTAAATCTCAGATAAAAAACGTTTTTGTTTAGGATAGCGTTTAATGATTTGCTGGTTTAATATTATGCTGATTGTTATTTTTACTGCTTGTATTTTTATGATGTGCTTGTGATCTGATGTAAGGTGTCCTTGAGTGCTTTGAAAGGCGCCTAAAAATAAAAGGTATTATTATTATTATTATTATTAAATGATAAAAACAGATTAAATGTGTTAAAACAGGTTATAAAATAGTGAAAAAGAAGAGAAAAACATAATAGTGTGATCTGTCGGATGTAGCTCAGTGCTCATTCAGTAAAGGCACAGCTAAACAGATGTGTTTTCAGTCTTGATTTGAATGTGCCTAATGTTGGAGCACATCTGATCATTTCTGGAAGCTGATTCCAGCAGCGAGGGGCGTAGTAGCTGAAAGCCGATTCACCCTGCTTTGACTGAACTCTTGGAATTTCTAGTTTATATGATCCTAAAGATCTGAGGGATCTATTAGGTTTGTATTCAGTGAGCATATCTGTAATGTATTGAGGTCCTAGGCCATTTAGTGATTTATAGACAAATAATAATACTTTAAAATCTATTCTGAATGTAACTGGGAGCCAGTGTAAAGACTTGAGGACAGGTGTGATGTGCTCTGATTATCTGGCTCTGGTCAGAATCCTGGCCGCAGCGTTCTGGATGAGTTGCAACTGTCTGACTGTCTTTTTGGGAAGGCCAGTACAGTAATCCACCCTGCTGCTGATAAAAGCATGAACAAGTTTCTCTAAGTCCTCACTGGAAACAAAGCTGACTCTATATTTTTGAGATGATAGTATGCTGATTTACTAACTGCTTTGACATGACTATTGAAACTCAGATCTGACTCCAGAATCACACCAAGATTCTTGACCTTATTTTTTTTGTTGTTTGACCCTTACGCCCCATTCACACGAGGCTTCAGCTTCAACGCTTGACAGAAGGCGTGTATGAAGTTGGGGCTGACGCGATCGTCATAGCAGCGTCAGCCAATGAAATTAGTCAGCAATAGGCCACTGTTGGAGCCGGTGTATTTGCATACAGCGATCTGATTCGCTGACGCTTCCGTCGGCGCTTGAAAAGTTGAGCATGTCCCAACTTCTGCAGCCAGCAACGCCTTTGAAACGGCGCCGACGGATCCACAATGCAGTTCGACAACGCCTGACGTCACCCATTCAAAGTGAATGGGAAGCGTTGAAGCTGACGCCCCGTGTGAATGGGGCGTTAGTGCCAAGGTACGCATTCACCTTGAGAACCTCATCTGTGTTCCCAAATGCAATAACTTCAGTTTTCTCTTTGTTTAACTGAAGAAAGTTTTGGCACATCCAATTGTTAATTTCGTCAATGCATTGGCAGAGGGTGTCAATAGGGCTGTAGTCATTAGGCAGTAAGGCTAAGTAGATCTGAGGGAGCTCAGAGAGAGCATATAATGGTTGAACAGGAGAGGTGCCAGAATCGAGCCTTGTGGGACTCCACATGTCATGGGTGTCCACCTTGATCTATGGTCACCTATACTGACATACTAACCTCTCCCTTCAAGGTAAGATCTTAACCATTTGAGGACCCTCCCAGACAGCCCAACCCAGCTTTCCAGCCTATGCAGAAGTATGCTGTGATCGATAGTGTCAAATGCAGCACTGAGATCCAGCAATACCAGCACTGTTAGTTTGCCTGAATCTGTATTTAGATATATCATTGATTATCTTTATAAGAGCGCTCTGTGTACTGTGATGTGCTCTGAAACCAGGTTGAAAATTGTCTAAACACCCCTTGAAGCTTAATATTAGGTTAGATTTAGGTCACCAGGAGAACGTTATTTTGACATCCATTAGCAACGTGAAATGACGTTGATATTTGGTTGATTTTGGGTTGCCTTGGAAAGTAACCAAAATGCAATTTCTGTCTGACATTGGATATTGACGTTGACATTGGGTTCTGATGTCAACCCAATTTTCATTTCCAAAGAAAATGCAATGCCTCACGATGTTGGGGTACAACATCAGTCTGACGTCATGTTGCTTGCTGGGTTATAATGGTGTACATGTTCAAATTAATGTTAAATCTTACTGTCGACTGTCTGAAAGCTAGACATCACATACATGTAAATGTTTTGTTCTCGGCCTTATGAAGTGAAGACTGATCTGAATGTCCATGTGTCCATATAAGTCAAATGCTGTTTTATATAACTGACCGATGACCAGTAACAGGAAATTACATTGTCAGGAGTATTTTTAAATGCATTAAGACTTAAAGAAGTAATGTTTAATTTGATTTGCTCATTCTCTGTACATTACTATAGACATTTAAGATGTATGTTTCTGTTCTCCTGTAGACATGTACAGGTTGGAGCTAGTTGGTGGTCTGGGTGCCATCATGCTGTTATTGGGGATCTTTACCGCCATCTATAAGTGCTATAATGTGGAGATCATGCTGTGCTACAGACAACACTTCGGCAGCGATGAAGCAGATGATGGTATGTCTAATAATAATAATAATAATAATAATAATAATAATAATAATAATAATAATAATAACAACAATAATGATAATAGTTATAATTATATAATAATAATAATAATAATAATAATAATAATAATAATAATAATATAATAATGATAATAATAATAATAATAATAATAATAATAATAATAATAATAATTATTATTATTATTATTATTATATAATTATAACTATTATCATTATTATTATTATTATTATTATTATTATTATATAATTATAACTATTATCATTATTGTTGTAATTATTATTATTATTATTATTATTATTATTATTATTATTATTATTATTATTATTATATAATTATAACTATTATCATTATTGTTGTAATTATTATTATTATTATTATTATTATTATTATTATATAATTATAACTATTATCATTATTGTTGTAATTATTATTATTATTATTATTATTATTATTATTATTATTATTATTATTATTATTATTATTATTATATAATTATAACTATTATCATTATTGTTGTAATTATTATTATTTTATTATTATTATTATTATTATTATTATTATTATTATTATTATTATTATTATTATTATAAATATTATCATTATTATTATTATTATAACTATTATCATTATTGTTGTAATTATTATTATTATTTTATTATTATTATTATTATTATTATTATTATTATTATTATTATATAATTATAACTATTATCATTATTGTTGTAATTATTATTATTATTATTATTATTATTATTAATTTTTTTATTTAAAAATACAAAATAAGTATAATTATTTATTTTTCACATTTAAATATTAAGTTTTCCATTAAAATATCTATATTTTTTATTTTAAAATGGCTGAAATATATTTCCTCACTGTTACCTCGCTTCCAGGTGGATTCTTGATAAATCTAATTCAATATGATACAGCTAGTTTCATTTAGCAAATCTACAATTATCTTAAGTGTCTTCTGATCTCTAATGCATGGCCTTTTCACAAGTATGCCTTGGTAGTGCAAATACAAATAAAAAATAATATATATAAATAAATGATTTTTTTTACCAATGCAGATATATTTAAAACTATGCTTCGCAATGCAAATGTTCATTTTAGATCAATTATAAACCTACGCATTGCATTGTTAACTATTTATAGCAATGCACCAAACCTAACAAATTTGTTAGGTCTAATTAGTTACAAAGCAACAAGTTACTGTAATTTAAATTACTTATTTACTGAAAAAGTAAAGTATAAGGGATTATTTTTAATTTATTGGAAAATTAAATACAGTTATTTATAACATAATTGACTTAAATACTGTATATAAATTGAAATGTTCTGTACAAATCATTTCCGATAAGTGAGTAATTTTTGTTGTTTATTTAATTTTTGTTATTTAGTTGCTGATGGTTTTTTTTTGTTATACAAATATATTTAGCAGAATATTTCTGCTTCCACTAAAGAATGTTACATGTGTTCATCAATGACCTATGGAGTTAATCTAGAGCCATATATACTTGCAAAATAAAAGAAAGTTTTGCAAACAAAAAAAGGAAAGTATTGAGCAAAAAATATAGAAATAAATGCAAATCTCCAAAAATCGCAAAGAGAAAATAAATATTTGAGAAATAAAAATTTATTTTGCTAACAAAAATAAACAACTGCAAAGGGAAACTTAAGCTTTGAGAAATAAAAATGAAAGTTGCTAACAAAAAAGAACTGCAACTAAAAATCAAGTAGTTCAAAAAAATATATTAAATATTTTGATTGCATTACAATCAATATTATTTAAATAATACATATTTGGTAGTGTAGTCTAATTGACACATGGTTTGTTTTTAAAGGGATAGTTTAAACCATAATGAAAATTAGTTTTTAATTTAGTCACCTTCAGTCCATCCAAAATGTTGATATAATAATAATAATAATATTTATAATAATTTATTCGCTTATTGTGAGTAAACAATTAGGAATTAAAATGTGCATTTTATTTATTTATTTATTTATTTATTTATTTATTTATTTATTTATTTATTTGTTTGTTTGTTTGTTTGTTTGTTTGTTAATTTATTGATTTATATATTGATTTATTTATTTTTATTTATTTATGTATTTATTTTTGTTTGCTTGTTTGTTTATTTGTATTATTTATTTACTTATTTATTTATTTGTATATTTTTTGTATATTGTTTATTTATTTTATTTACGTATTCATTTTTTATTATTTATTCATTTGTTTGTTTGTTTGTTCATTTATGTATTTATTTATTTTTATTTATTTATGTGTTTATTTTTATGTTGTATGTATTTTATTTATTTAAATTTTTTGTTTGTTTGTTTGTTCATTTATTTACTTTATTTATATATATATATATATATATATATATATATATATATATATATATATATATATATATATATATATATATATATATATATATATATTTATATATATATTATTGTTTATTTATTTATTTATTTTTTATTGTTTATTTATGTAGTTATGTATTTAATTTTCATTATTGTTTTTTTTTTTATTATTTATTGTTGGTTTTTTGTTTTTTTGTTTTATTCTGGTCGATGTATCTTTTGTTTATGGAAAAACAAAGAACAAAAGTATTAGGTACATGAAGTCAAATGTTGGCTTAATGCTTAATACAATTAGTTGATTAAAATAATAAATTTAACATTTTTTCTTCAATGTAAGTTTTGGCTTATGGAGTAACACAATTTATGTAATAATATAAGTTGATTCAAAGTATAATCATCAATATAAGTTGATTATATGTGCAACTTATCTGTTTCTTTCAGGCAACAAGGAATATGACGCCTACCTCTCTTATACCAAAGTGGACTTGGAGTCAGTGGAGCAGGAGATGAGCGAGGAGGAACAGTTTGCTCTTGAGATTTTACCTGACGTTCTGGAGAAACACTATGGATATAAACTCTTCATTCCGCATCGCGACCTCATACCCAGCAGCAGTAAGAGCAACGGCCTGCTATTTCACATCTTTTCATTTCATTGTTTTGAGTGCTCAGTGGTGATGATTTGTAAAGGGCCATTCACACAAAACACGATACGGCTGTTAAAACTGCCAGACAGCAGACAGCAGGGGAAATGCGAGATCTAGAAATATGTTTTTCTTTCAGCTCAACTGAGTTTTTTAGAATGTGGTGTCAGGCGAGTTATGGCAAAAAGACATCAATATAGAGATTAAAAATGTCCATCCATCATGCGTTTACATTAGAAAACAAAGGCAAAATAGCACAGTGAAATGGAAACACATTTGGGAGCCATTTATACAGAAAGCATGTTTAGAAATGTGATAGATGGTCATGTATGTGCAAATGTATATAAAATCATAGTTAATATATTTGAACAAACTTTACATTTACATATTTATAATTCCAATAGAGATGGAGACTTATATATACGCTCTCCGGCCACTTTATTAGGTACAACTGCCCTGTCCAACTGCTCGTTAAGGTACATTTCTAATCAGCTAATCACATGGCAGCAACTCAATGCATTTAGGCATGTAGACATGGTCAAGATGATATGCTGCAGTTCAAACCGAGCATCAGAATGGGGAAGAAATGTGATTTAAGTGATGTGGCATGGTTGTTGGTGCCAGATGGGCTGGTCTGAGTATTTCAGAAACTGCTGATCTACTGGGATTTTCACGCACAACCATCTCTAGGGTTTACAGACAGTGTGCTCATCTTCTGACGGCTACCTCCAGCAGTATAACGTGCCATGACATAAAGCGTGAATCATCTCAGACTGGTTTCTTGAACATGACAATGAGTTCACTGTACTCAAATGGCCTCCACAGTCACCAGAGCTCAATCCAATAGAGCACCTTTGGGATGTGGTGAAACGGGAGATTCACATCATGGATGTGCATTCGACAAATCTGCAGCAACTGCGTGATCCTATCATGTCAATATGGACCATAATCTCTGAGGAATATTTCCAGTACCTTGTTGAATTTATGCCACAAAGGATGAAGGCAGTTCTGAAGGGAAAAAGTTGTCCAACCCGGCAGTAAGGTGTACCCAATAAAGTGGCCAGTGAGTGTATATACAGTATACAGTAACATTAAAAAGTGTTTCCCCTCTTCTTGATTTCTCATTCTTTTTGTTCTTACTTAATGTTTCAGATCATCAAACTAGTTTGGTTTTCAGTATTAAGAGTAAACCAAATACAAAACTACATAGGCCTGTGTGAAAAAATGTTTGCTTTCAAGAAGTCACTTAAATGGGACCTGTCTGACAAAGTGAAGTAGAGCAAAAGATCCTCAAAAGCTAGACATCATGCCGATATCCAATTGGCGGCCCACGGGCCAAACCCGGCCCCCGTGGCAATTTGTTCCGGCCCTCCCAATAGTGTGATCAAGACATCAAAAATAAATTTAGTTCAGTTGAAAAACGGCCGCTATAGTTATGAAGTGACGTGCGTCTGTTCAATACAGCACAAGCTGCAGTTGAAGGCTGCGCAGAGCGCGAGTCACCTGACATTAAGCAAGTGGCGCGAGCAGCCAAAAACATTTGGATATGTTTGTAGAAAAGGCCTTTTGTACAATGTACTGATATCGTTAATAGGGATGCAATGATTAGCCGATTTCACTATTAGCCCCGCTTTTATTCACTAAAGGCTTCTCAACGCCGCAATTCTGTTGCACGGAAAAAAGCTGTTGCAACTAAACAAAGTTATGCCAATACGCACACGCATTGGATTAAATAGCAGCAAGCCATTGACATATTGCGTCTTTTCCACATGCAAGTACATTTTTCCTATGGAGACATGCGCATACTGGAAGCGGTGCAAGCACGGCTCGCAAGCGGACTGACGCACTCGCGCCCTGCAGGCGCGGCACACAGTAGAAATTATCTCAGGCTGTAGTGGTGAGAGTTGTTCGTGGCTTTCAGTGCAATGTAAACTAAAGATATGTTAGACGAATTATTACACATTATTAAAATGATTATGTACGAGCGCAGATAATAACAACAGTTCATTTAAATTCTTAGCTAATATATAGCTTAAATTAACATTAGACAAATACTATTTTTTATTTATTCTTAGTTTTATTTATTTATTCATTGTTCTGTCATTTATTTTCATTGAAAAATTATCACTCATGTTTAAATTTAAAAACTTTTTCCATTTATTTTTAAGTCCAAAGAGAGAAATGGACTATTGTTGTTTTTTATTTATATTTTGTGCTGTATTTGCTTACTGAGCAGCAATAAACAACACTTTAATATATAAGCAGTTTTATTGTTATTTTCTAAACTAGTAGTGTTTTAAATTTAATAAATGCATAATAATGGTGATAACTGTGAAACCATAATTATTCTTCAGACTACAACCGTACAACCAAAGTTTATAATCGTTGCATCCCTAATTGTTACGCAGTTTAAAACACAACATATGAATGTGTCTGAATGTAGAAGAAGTCTACTTAGGCAATACACTGATTTTGTGCCTCGAAATACAACGTTTGGATATGCTTGTAAAAAAAAAAGCCACATTGTACAATGCACTGATGTAATGTAGTTTCGAAATACAACATATTAACGTTTTAATGTAGAAAAAGGCAACGTGGGTGTCTTTATGAGCACAAATACAGCATATGGCTCTTATATTGCTGTTGTGTCATCCCTTATATTGCAAGTCATATCTCTCTGGCCCCTCGTTTGGGAAGCTTTTCATGAACTGGCCCCCATGACAAACTAATTGAATAGCCCTGCTTTATAATATTTGTAACCTTTTCCAGACTGGTAGATCTCAATTATTTTCTTTCTTGTTTGTTTTTGAATTTCTTTGGATCTCGGTTTTGATCAGATCTCTAGGTTTTTAGGATCCTTTGGAAGAAATCAGTAAGGGCAAATGCTTTTTCACACCACAGTATTGACTATATTCTTCATGTACGAGCGGATGTAGCCATTGCACTCTTTTTGGCCCAAGACTTCCGTTTTCATTCACTTCCATTGATTTTTAAAAACGACTTGTTCTGCTCCTTGATGTTGCAAGCTGACAGTGGTGGAAAGAGTACTGAAAAATCATACTCAAGTAAAAGTACCATTACTTGCCTAAAAATGTAGTGCGAGTAGAGTAAAAGTATCTGTTGTAAATATTACTCAAAGTATGAGTAAAAAATAGCCCGTTTAAAAGTACTCAAGAGTAGTGAGTAGTGAGTATATGCTGTAAAAAGCTGACATGTTTACATGTAATTTGTGCATGTGTGTGTAAACGTAACATTCTGTAGTGCATTTAGTTATTGCCCTGAAGGCACAAAACATCATGAGACATTAATATTAGGTTAGATTTAGGTTGTGATGTCAGGTGACCAAAATTAATTGTCAAGCCAGCATCTAAGGACGTTATTTTGATGTCCAAGAATGACATCAAATGACGTTGATATTTGGTTGATTTTAGGTTGTTAGAAAGTGACCAAAATTCAACGTCGAGCCAACATCTTAAACCAACGTCACATATGACGTCAAATACTGACATTTATTCGTCAGGTACGGCAACCAATATCCAACGTCTGATAGATGTCATAGAGGTAACGTTCACACAATATCAAGCTGTAACATCATTAGACGCTGAAATTTAGTTGGTTTTAGGTTGGATATTGATGTTGGCCTGACGTTGAGTTCTGCCGTCAACCCGATTTTCATTTCCAAACAAAATGCAAAGTCCCCATGACGTTAGGGTTCAACATCAATAAGACGTCATGTTGACGTCCTGTGCCTGCTGGCTGTTTAAGGCCATTTCAGTCATCATACAGTAAACATCCGTCATCTACTCATCAGTGACATGCATCTAAACAGTCTCTGGGTCAATGCACGTAAAGATTTTGAACATCTTCATGGACACTTTTAATACTTCCATACAGTTTGCTGCAATTATAAAGTGCACACGTCTTGAGGTAGTTCATTACGGTGCGATTTACCTTCTACGGTATGTGCCATTTGATTGGACAGGAATCTCAGGACTGATTTTTCTAATCCCCATAGACAAGAAATAATAAATTAGTGACTGCAGGTTGAAGGAAAGTAGTGGAGTAAAAGTACAGATACTACTCAGTACAAAACTACTCAATAAATTGCAATTCCTGAGAAAAACTACTCAATTACAGTAATTTGAGTATTTGTAATTAGTTACTTTACACCACTGGAAGCTGATATTTTCTTATTATATTATTCCACTTTTTATGTATAGTCATAAACACACTTTTTGTAAAGCAAGTAGTTTCACCGTTTTCTGCCGTTTATCCTTCCTAGTCATTTCTCCCATAGGCGACTGAATCTGAAGTTCTAAAACAATCGCAAAAACTGGCGCACTTCAACATTAAAGAATAAAGGTCAATACATTAGTCAACATTGGGAGTGGATCAAAAAAAGTTCTAAGTTTCTATGTGTAGATTCTTTTGTGGTTAACAATATACAGGACAAAAGAAAAAATGCAAGGTCTATAAGCATTTTTACAAGAACTTATTTCAACTTCTTTTAGCTGTGAGCACCACATTTTATAAAAAACTGCCATGTGTGAGATGTCCAGATGTCCTGTTATTACAGGGACATTAATTTTTAAGCTCTACTTTTTGCAATAAGCAATATCTGAGTGTACAAGAATAATGAGTAGAGTTTAAATGATTTAATTAGCTCTTTTTTAGATTTAACGGCGATGTAAGAAACCTTAAATCTGGATGAGATGAAACTCCTTGTTCAGACATGCAACCACAGAATGACTAAGAAGAATCTAGAAATATTCCAGAGAGATGTGCAATACATTAACATTATAACATGTTCTTTTCATGGCTGCTGCTTAATTTGAACGGGCTGCATGAATTTCTGAGTATTTTATGCATTATTTAAAAGCATTCCAAGATACCCAGCAGTGCAGCGTCTGCTCCGTTCAGCAGCATCAAGCATGTGTGAGCATATTAAAAATCAAAGATTTCTCTGCACAGCTCCTTGCAGATCTTGCCAATTGCTTATTTAAGATGCTGAAAGTTCTTTTAAAGCATCAGTAATATCATCTGCAGCCGTTTCAGAACAGAAGAAATAAAAATAAAAAAAAAGCTCATGAGCACTTCAAGTTTTGTTACCAAGATGAATGAGTACAAAACTCAATACTTGAGCAACAATGCTGAAATACACTTGGTATATACTTTTAGTATAAAATAGTTTTTTTAATTGGTAAAAAAAATATATAAATATAGGTTTTTCATTTGCTGTCAAACCATCAGGGGTGAGATTCCCAACCAACGATGTAACATATGCTGAAATATCATAGTACAATGTATCATTTGGGAAAAGAACAATTTAGTGACAAGTGTTTCCCAAAACCGTAGTTGCTTTGTAGCAGATCCATCGTTTGAACCACATTAGTTATGATGTAAAACGCCAATAATGATGCTCTAAATAGGGTGGAGTAACAACTTCTTTAGAGAAAAAGCCCATAATTTTTGTGCAAATAATAGTTTTATATGCACACTCATAATTTTTTTTATCCAATATTACTTTTGGTAAAAACATGCACTCGTTTTCCATATTAATTATATGTAAATGGCACATATACGTAAGGCCAATGTTTCCTTTACAAATATTATTGAGAATATTACATATTCTATTCTAAATTAACATAATTTATTTATTTATTCTATTTTAAAAAAACATAAAATTACTTACAAAAAGCTAACAGGTATTCTAATCTCATATATAAATCATATAAATTGTTAATGGTTGTAATTTACAGTAAGTTATTATTAAAAAATGAGAAACAATCCTACATAATAATAATAATAATAATAATAATGATAATAATAATAATAATAATAATAATAATAATAATAATAATAATAATAATAATAATAATAATAATAATAATTATTATTATTATTATTATTATTATTATTATTTATTATTATTATTATTATTATTATTATTATTATTATTTTATTATTATTATTACAGTTTTTCTCAGTGGCTTTGGTGCATTTCTCACAACACTATTTACATTTGCACAACAGTTAATGCATTTCTCAAAACAATTAGTCATTTGTGCACATCATAGCAGTTTCTCATTCCTTCCAACAAATTGCAAATGCTTTTGGACATGCATCAATTGCTTTCATACAACTCTCTGCTGTTTTATAACATTATCATTTGCTTATGTCATGTCAGTCAAAATGAACTAAACTTGTGAATGCTGAATAGTCATTCCATATAAAACTAATTGTCCTCATTTCATTACTTGAGTCATTACATACAAAAATGTTGAACTAGTTGTCAAAATCTGTCAAGCTAATTTGATAAAAAAAATTAAATCTTTTTCTTCCTGAAAATGTCTTCTAAATTGAACAATTTGATGAATGATTTACAGACCTGTGTATGTTGTATTTTCTGTTCCAATATGTACTGCAATATTGCAATACTGCAATGCCATTTGACTATCTTGTTCATAAACAATGGTGTCAGGACTTTTCATCTTGATGACACCAGGGCCGTGCAGAGGCTTTCCAAAGGGCATGTGCATAGTAGAAGTGTGAGATAGCCCAGTGGTAAGGCATGAGGACACAGGAAAATTAAGGCCAAAAAATATTTATTTAACTTACAGTTTTTCTCAGTCGCTTTGGTGCATTTCTCACAACACTTTTTACATTTGCACAACAGTTCATGCATTTCTCAAAACAATTAGTCATTTGTGCACATCATAGTAGCAGTTTCTCATTCCTTTCAACAAATTGCAAATGCTTTTGGACATGCATCAATTGCTTTCATACAACTCTCTGCTGTTTGTAACATTATCATTTGTTTATGTCATGTCAGTCAAAATGAACTATAATAATAATAATAATAATTCCTTACATTTATATAGCGCTTTTCTAGACACTCAAAGCGCTTTACATATTGGGGGGAATCTCCTCATCCACCACCAGTGTGCAGCATCCACCTGGATGACGCGACGGCAGCCATTTTGCGCCAGACCGCACACCACACACCAGCTGATTGGTGGAGAGGAGACAGAGTGATGAAGCCAATTATGATATGGGGATGGTTAGGAGGCCATGATGGACAGAGGCCAGTGGGCAGATTTGGCCAGGATGCCGGGGTTAAACCCCTACTCTTTCTCGAAGGACATCCTGGGATTTTTTAATGACCACAGAGAGTCAGGACCTCGGTTTAACGTCTCATCCGAAAGACGGCGCTCACTGAGCAGTATAGAGTCCCCGTCACTATACTGGGGCATTAGGACCCACACAGACCGCAGGTTGGGCGCCCCCTGTTGGCCTCACTAACACCGCTTCTGGCAGCAACCTAGCTTTCCCATGTGGTCTCCCATCCAGGCGACCATGTGAGAGTTGCAGAGAGCTAGCTGCCGGCTAACTTGTGGATGCTGAATAGTCATTCCATATAAAACTAATAGTCCTCATTTCATTACTTGAGTCATTACATACAAAAATGTTGAACTAGTTGTCAAAATCTGTCAAGCTAATTTTATTTAAAAAATGTTAAATCTTTTTTTCTGAAAATGTCTCCTAAATTGAACAATTTGATGAATGATTTACAGACCTGTGTATGTTGTAGGTTCAGTTCCAATATGTACTGCAATATTGTTTACAGTTGTGCACACCTCTACCCAAAGGGAAGTTTAGGTTTGTTGTAAATAAGGGTGTATTTATTCTTTTGCACAATGCTGTGAATAAATTAGAATTGTAAAGAGCAAATGCAGTAAAAATGTAAAACACACATATTCAGTGTCTTGTACTCAGATACCTAACTAAATGCAGTGTTGTCTAACTTTACTGTAGTTTTCAAATGGCTGTGCAAATACTATTTAGTGCTGTCTTGAGCATATTCAGGAAGTGTCACCAAAATCTAACAGTAAACTGTCATAACGAAAACATAACAAAGCCATTTGACTATCTTGTTCATAAACAATGGTGGCAGGACTTTGCATTTTGATGACACTGACACCTTCATTGACATGAGTACTTGCTTTTGAGGAATGAGCTTTTCATTTTGAGCAAGTGCCGCGCTTTTGCGGGTTATCCACTAGGTTTTGCAGTTTGTACTAATTGTTTTGAGAAATGCATTAACTGTTGTGCAAATGTAAATAGTGTTGTGAGAAATGCACCAAAGCCACTGAGAAAAACTGTAATGATTTTTTTAAATGCTTCATTCTAAGTTTAAATGTTGGAACATTTGAAATGAATAGGGCATAGGGGGGATAACTGGGAATAGAAAACAACCAGGAACTATGCTTCCAACTTCAGCTCTAGAGGTGTAGTTGCAAGCGTACAAGTTTGTAATGCAGTTTGCGAATGTTCGCTGGAACAATGGATTTGGGAAAAGCAAAATCAACAAACTGTGTTTGTAACGACGAAACTTGTGACTAGTTGGCAAACAATGGTTTTGGGAAACGCACCCCAGAATCTTTTCTTGATTTGCTGGTATTTTTTGTAATCGCATGCGTTTTCTTTAATTGCAGCATGTTAAGCTCTCTCGGCCACCATACTAATGGTGACAGTGAAGTAACGAAATAAACATAACTTAGATGTAACATAAACCTCTAATGTAGATAGATAGATAGATAGATAGATAGATAGATAGATAGATAGATAGATAGATAGATAGATAGATAGATAGATAGATAGATAGATAGATAGATAGATAGATAGATAGATAGATAGATAGATAGATAGATAGATAGATAGATAGATAGATAGATAGATAGATAGATAGATAGATAGATAGAGTTATTGACATATTCTTATTAAATGACAACTGGTGGCTGGGCCACTCAAGGACATTCACAGAGTTGTTGTGAAGCCACTCCATTGATATTTTGGTGGTGTGCTTTGAGTCTGTCCTGCTGGAAGAAGAACCGTCGCCCCAGTCTGAGGTCTGAGAGCACTCTGAAGCATGTTTTCATTCAGGATGTCTCTGTACATTGCTGCATTCATATTTCCCTCTATCCTGACTAGTCTTCCAGTTCCTGCTGCTGAAAAACATCCCCACAGCATGATGCTGCCACCACCATGCTTCACTGTAGGGATGGTATTAGCCTGGTGATGAGCGGTGCCTGGTTTTCTCCAAATGTAACACCTTGCATTCACTCCAAAGAGTTAAATTTTAGTCTTATCAGAGCAGAGAATTTAGTTTCTTATGGTCTGAGAGTCCTTCAGATGCCTTTTGGCAAATTTCAGGAGGGGAGTGGCATCAGTCTGGCCACTACCATACAGGCCTGATTGGTGGATTGCTGCACAGATGGTTGTCCTTCTGTAAGGTTCACCTCTCTCCACAGAAGAACCCTGGAACTCACAGAGTGACCATCGGGTTATTGATCACCTCCCTGACTAAGGCCCTTCTCCCCCGATCACTCAGCTTAGATGGCCGGCCAGCTCTAGGAAGAGTCCTGGTGGTTCCAAACATCTTTCGCTTATGAATGGTGGAGGCCACTGTGCTCATTGCAACTTTCAGAGCAGCAGAAATTTTTCTGTAACCTTCCCCAGCCTTGTGCCTCGAGACAATCCTGTCTCGGAGGTCTACAGACAATTCCTTTATCTTCATGCTTGGTTTGTGCTTTGACATGCACTGTCAACCCTGGGACCTTATATAGACAGATGTATGCCTTTTCAAATCATGTGCAATCAACTGAATTTACCACAGGTGAAACTCCAATTAAGCTGCTGAAACATCTCAAGAATGATCAGTGGAAACAGAATGTACCTGAGCTCAATTTAGAGCTTCACAGCAAAGGTTGTGAATACTGATGTACATGTGATTTTTCAGGTTTTTTATTTTTAATAAATTTGCAACGATTTCAAAAACTCTTTTTTCACATTGTCATTATGGGGTATTGTGTGTAGAATTTTGAGGAAATAAATGAGTTTAATCCATTTTGGAATAAGGCTGTCACATAAAAAAATGTGGAAAAGGTGAAGCGCTATGAATACTTTCCGGATGCACTGTAAATATTTTTTTCAAAATTAAAAGAAATAACGTCAACAACAACAAAAACTATTTTGGTATCATACAGGCAAGTCAATTTACAGTTATTAACTGTTTATAAGTAAACTTATCAGATCACATGTTTTTTGTATTTTAATTTGTAGCAATTTTTTATTTTTTACCGTTAAAATGTCACATTTCAGTGTATGTTTGTGAGTTAGGGGGTCTTGCAGTGTTATGTGAATTTCCCTGCAGACATCGGCCATGCAGTCATGAACAGCACTCACATCCCTCCAGAGCAGATTGTGACACTGCAGGCGTGACAGATGTTTTCCTGCGGTGAGAGAATCGGGAATATGAGGAAAGAAACAGAGACACAGCAATGCAGCACATATATAGAGCTCATGTGCAGGTTCAGAAGCGCAGGCTTTCACTTCAGTATCGCCTCTGTTTCCTCAACATCTGGAGTCATTATTTCAGAAACAAAAAATATATGCTGAGTTGTAGTAATGTATTCAAATATATTCATCCATATGGTATTTAAAATTGTTACCGTATAGAATTTCCAAGATTCGTTTTAATGAAAATGTCATATGCTGTGCAGTACATAAGGGGTCATTTATGCATTTTTTTCTTATGTCTGACTCTTTGCAATTGTATCAAGTTCTTTTTACACATACATTATATATTAGGGCTGCACAATATATGGTCTCTGCATCGATATCGCAATGTGATCATTCGCAATAGTCACATCGCAGGATCTGCAATGTTGAGTTTGTTTTATAATTTATCATTTGCATGAGTTTTTGATGCCTGTGATTGTATAATGATTTTAAAAACATTCAGGTATAAGAAATGGTACCATTTGTGACCTTAACTTTGGATTAATTTTATTGATTTATTTTTATTTTTATCGTTCAGTTACTAAACTTGAATACTGTTAGACTCGGGTAATTTATTTATTTATTTTTTCAATTGTATCTTCTTCTTGATTGTTTTTATAGATTGTTTTGCATCAAGATACTCACAACACTTGCAAATACAGAAATAGCACATGCAGACCACAACGAAAATGTGATGGGGACCCCAAAAAGTTTGTAGATTGTTTATTAGATTTTTGGAGATGCAAATAGTAAACATTAATTCATCAATCTCTGACTAAACACGTGAATGAAAATACTCACAACACATGCAAATACAGAAACGCACTGCATGTAGCACAGACAACAATGAAAATGTGTCGATGGACCCCAAAAACTTTATAGATTGTTTATTAGATTTTATGGAGATGCACTCCCAATGCAGAATCATTCCAATCAATCTAACATTATAAATTATTTCTAAATAGAGATATTAAGTCATCTGGTGAAATTGTATTCATATCGCAAAATAATTATTTTTTTACATTTTTCCAATATTGTGCAGCCTAAATATATATATATATATATATATATATATATATATATATATATATATATATATATATATATATATATATATATATATATATATATATACATTTGTTTTATATATATATACTTTGTTTTGTCTAAACAAAGTCAGACCTTACTGATCTAATTAAATAATTCAAAATCAAGGCTTGATCATATTTTATTTTGGTAAAATAAGCGTAATCTAGAGGCCTTTGCCTTTCATATTAGCCACTTCTGATACCAAATGATCAACTAGAAGTCAAGTTATTATTTGTTGTTCCTAAAACTTGGATAGGTGATGACTTTTGTCAGGTAGTGTAAGCAGTTGAAGACAAAATTATCAATAATTTTTATTAATATTATTTAATTATTTTTAATAACAGACCAAAGACATTTTCACAATATTTACTATAATAATAATAATAATAATAATAATAATAATAATAATAATAATAATATAATTATATGATGATATAATGAATAAATATAGATGTGGATGAACAATAGCCATATTAGATTTGATTAATAATGAATGAACCACATTTGCCAACTCATCACCACAGTGCTGCTGTTAAGCTACTTGTTGTACTGTGGTTTGTGTGTGAAACGGTTGCTGAGGTGCGACAGTATGCGGTTGCTAAGGTGTTATGATTCATTGTGTGTTGCTATGCAATTACCAGTTCTGGGTGACTGCTAGGTCATTTATGCGGTTGTTTTTAGCACATTGCTTCCCATCTGCTAAGCTGTTCTGGATGGTTACTGTAGGTAATTGCTTATGGCCACCCTCAATATCTCGCAGATATGGCCAAAGTTGCTCTTTATCTTCTGCAGTATTGTTCTGTGTCTTTTTCTGTCAGAGAGAAGTCTAAGGTCAAATCTTGAAGAAAGGGATAATTGGAAGTATTTGATGTCCAGGGCAAAGTAGCAAACTGTGACTCTTGAAATGTGGCCCTTCACCTTTGTCTGGGGAGCAAGTAAACTCACAGCTCAATACAGAGACATACAGTATATACTGTACATACATACAGTTGAAGCCAGAATTATTAGTTCTCCTGAATTATTAGCTCCCTGTATAATTTGTGCCCAATTTTGTTTTTAATAGAGACATTTTTTAACACATTTCTAATCGTAATAGTTTTAAAAACTCATTTCTAATAACTGATTTATTTTATCTTTGCCATGATGACAGTAAATATTATTTTACTAAATATTTTTCAAGACACTAGTATTCAGCTCAATGTGCAATTTAAAGACCTAACTAGGTTAATTAGGCAACTTAGGGTGATTAGGCAAATCATTGTATAACGATGGTTTGTTCTGTAGATGATCGAAAACAAAAATATTGCTTAAGGATGATATTGACCTTAAAATGGTTGAAAAAAATAAAAACTGCTTTTATTCTAGTGAAAATAAAACAAATAAGACTTTCTCCAGAAGAAAAAAAATATTATAGGAAACACTGTGAAAAAAATCCTTGCTCTGTTAAACATCATATGGGAAATATTTGAAAAAGAAATAAATTCACAGGCAGGCTAACAGTTTTGACTTCAACTGTACATGTTGTATACATACTGTACATACTGTGCATATATAAATATATATATATATATATATATATATATATATATATATATATATATATATATATATATATATATATATATATATATATATATATATATATATATATATATATCCTAACCCTAACCCAATACTGTACATGTAAACTCACCGGCCACTATTAGGTCCATCTTACTAGTACTGGGTTGGACCCCCTTTAGCCTTCAGAACTGCCTTAATCCTGGAAAGGTACTGGAATTATTCCTCAGAGATTTTGGTCCATACTGCCATGATAACATCACGCAGTTGCTGCAGATTTGTCAGCTGCACATCCATGATGCAAATCTCCCGTTCCACCACATCCTAAAGGTGCTCTATTGGATTGTGATCTGGTGACTGTGTGAGCCATTTGAGTACAGTGAACTCATTGTCATGTTCAAGAAACCAGTATGAGATCATTCGCACTTTATGACATGGCGTGTTATCCTGCTGGAAGTAGCTATCATAAGATGGGTACACTGTGGTCATAAAGGGATGGACATGGTCAGCAACAATACTCAGGTAGGCTGTGGCATTGACACGATGCTTAATTGGTACTAATGGGCCCAAAGTGTACCAAGAAAATATCCCCTACACCACCACCAGCCTGAACCATTGGTACAAGGCAGGATGGATCCATGCTTTCATGTTTTTGAAGCCAAATTCTGAGCCTACCATCCGAATATCGCAACCGAAATCGAGACTCATCTGTAGCCCATCCACCTCAAGGTTGGACGTGTTGTGCATTCAGAGATGCTCTTCTGCATACCTTGGTTGTAACAAGTGGATATTTGAGTTACTGTTGCCTTTCTGTCTGCTCGAACCAGTCTGGCCATTCTCTTCTGACCTCTGGCATCAACAAGGCATTTGCACCCACCTTTCTTTGTAAACCTTAGAGATGGTTGTGCATGAAAATCCCAGTAGATCAGCAGTTTCTGAAATACTCAGAGCAGCCCGTCTGGCACAACAACCATGCCACGTTCAAAGTCACTTAAATCACCTTTCTTTCTCATTCTGATGCTCAGTTGGAATTGCAGCAGATTGTCTTGACCATGTCTACATGCCTAAATGCATTGAGTTGCTGCCATGTGATTGGCTGAATAAAATATTTGCATTAATGAGCAGTTGGACAGGTGTACCTAATAAAGTACACCATAATTACTGTATACAGTATATACACTGTAAATATATAAATATGCATACATACTATACATACATACTGTATACATTCATACAAACATACTGTACAAACATTCATGCATACATACAAATGTACATGCATGCATACTGTATAAATGCATAGTGTACATACATACACACTATACATACATACACACATATTGAAATTGTACATCCACAGAAATGGTATTTAATTGTAAGATAGATTTACACATAAACATTTAAAAGATTGTCATGTAAAAAAAAAAATAAGATAAATAAATACATAAATACTGAGCCCTGACTGTTCCCCTCTGCATTAGCACTTTCCAATTTATAATACTTGAGCAGTGTTAGCAAACATCCTGATGCCATCTATTCTGTTGAAGATGGTGTTTAAATAAATATATAAATAAATGTATTGTGACTTTTCTCTCAATAGCTCAATAAACATATTGCTTAACACAGACAGGGTGAACCAATGAATGAACGTATGAATGACACAAAACCTATACAAATCCTATAGTGCAATGTATAATTGGGAATGTGCAAATCCTTGACCTTTTTAAGCATACAACATATGCCTGCATTAGACTACAACACTGCTGCAAAGCCTGTCTGAAAGGGGAATTCCTACTAATGTGTATGCAAATAAGTACAGCCACAAAATAATCAAGTACACACCATTTCATTGCTGATTTATAATGTTATATACCTTTATTAAATTCTGTTTTGAAACATTTAGTTCACCAAAGAATGAAAATTTTGTTGTTAATTAATGACCATCATGCTGTTTCAATCCTCTGAAACATTCATTCGTCTTCAGAACACAAATTAAGATATTTTAGATGAAATCTGAAAGCTCTCTCATCCTCCATAGAAAGCAACAGTCCAAGTTCCAGAAAAGGAACCAAAACATTGCCAAAACATCCCCTGTCATTTCAGTGGTTCAACTGTAATCATACAAAACACCAAGAAAACTTTTGCCAGTAGCCCCTTTCACACACAGAGACCTTTCCGGAAAATTTCCGGCAATTTTCCATAAAGGGATCCTGTGTGAACAGGCCCTATTTGAAAATACCTTTTAATTCGTTCCGAAAATTTTCCAGAAAGAGAAGTTGTAACATTACCGGTAAATTGCCATAATGCTGCTCTGTGTGAACGTAGAAGGAAACCGATGTTTGTTTACCTTCAAGCTCTGCTTCAGTTGCTTGACGCATGTGCACGTGAGCGCCAGCACACATACTGTACGTATTTTATACATCTCGACATGCGAAAGTGTTCCTCCATATGTTTTCATCGAAGTTGTTCACAATATTTATCCATCCACAGAATTTGTAATGTCAACGCAATCTCACGGCAATTCGTAACTTTTTGATTTAGTGGCTAATTCGTATGAATTCGTACTATCTAATTCGTACAAATTAGTACGATTTGCTCATCACCCAATGACGGTTGGGGTTAGGGGTGGGGTTAGGTGCCACACCTTCTTTTTAAAATCATACATTTTTGCACGACTGAACTCGTACAAATTCGTACGAATTAACCACCAAACTGACAAAACGTAAGATACTTACGTTCCCTCGTGAGATCAGGCTGGCAATGTAGTCAGATGTGTAAACATTTAGCTGTGGCTCATGCTTCTGCCTTTGGATGTCCCTGGGGCGCAGCCGTTCAGAGGTCATTTCTGGTTAATGATGTCAGAATTTACCGGTATTTTGGAAAGGATGTATAAATTGTCTTTTCCGGAAACGTTCTTGCCTGTGTGAACAGCGCTTTTTTGAATTTACCGGTAAAGTCGTCTCGGAAATTTTTCAGATTTTTACCCATATCACTGTCTGAAAGGGGCTATTGTGTTCCATATTAAATCATACTCAAAACAATATTTAGACCTAGCAAATAAGGTTTATGTATTCTGATTGCATAAAAATGTCCATTCATTTGGATGACATACTTTTAACATAATTGAACTAATGAACTTTATGTGATTTGATATTTGTTAGTTAAACATAGATGAAACAAATAAAAACAATGTTTATGTAATATTATGAATAAATAAATGCTTCTTGTTAATTTATCTATTGTGTGGAGTATGGAACTGCGTCAATTTTGTCCCCCAGTTATAAATTAAACCAATCTCATAGGATTTAACTATTAGCATCTGGCTTTTTCTACAGTTAGATATATGAACATGGTATAAATATATATTTGATTAAATCTAATAGTATTCGATTTTAACAGATTTAGATTAGATTTGACAACATACATTTAAAAAAACTGGCAAATTAAATAAAATCAAAAGGGTACCAATAGTTTTTAATAAACTTCATTATGATTAATTTCTTTGAGGGGTGTGTGTTTACCATGGACAGTATGGCACTTGCTTGTTGCACTGTTGACTCTTATGGCAATATGCTATACTGCCTTGAAGTAAATGCACACCCTGACCTGACGAAGAAAAAACAAGAATAAGGTGGACAAAGTTGTTTTTTACAGGTTGTTATTGGCGCACACATAAGTGTTTTTAGAGCTTTGCATGATTACAGTTGAACTACTGAAGTCACATTGAATGTTTTGACAAAATGTTTGGTTCCTTTTCTGGACTTTGAACGTCTTTGAACCATTGCTGTCTATGGAAGATGAGAGAGCTCTCAGATTTCATGTAAAATATTTTAATTTATTCCAAATATGATTGGTCTCAGGAGAAACAACATGCGGGTGAGTAAAGCCCGGTCAGATCACATAATTTGTCACGTTTTCAGCACCATTTCCTTAACGTACAGTAGGGTGTCGTGGGGATTCATAAACGACAAATGGGCGTCCTGAAACAAGATTCACAATCGTTTCTCCTTGTGTAATATGGCATAGTTCATGACAACCAATACCATGTCTGAGACGCTTCACGACACCATCACAAAAAGTCTAGCATGTTAAATTTTTTTTCTCGTTCTTCACGACGAGTTCCCTCACGTAGGTGACACTGCGCAATAGGAGCACATAGTTTCTCAGTTATATCAGCGGGTGCTGCCGTTAATTCGCCGGTCAGTTAAACATGTTTAGTGCTGCAAATACATGGTAAAAGCATTTCTTGCTTATTCAAATTTGTCATTAATAGTGAAAACAGTTTAATATAGGCTTCTCTGAAACTGTGAATATTTCACTTTAATTGTATTTAGGCTAGATTATTATTTTATTTAACAAACCAACACAATCTCACGGCAATTCGTGTTTTGGCGCTGAAGCATAGCGAACTTGTTTTGAAGCGCATCACCTCATATTTTATTCGTTATTCTTGTTTATCTAATAATTTTATCTAATAAAACAATAAATACATTAAAATTAAGATAAAAATTATACCAAACGAAATTTGTTTCAGAAAGATATTTTTTCCAAGAGAAATATACTAATTATGTGGTTGTTTGTGCCCGTCCACTACTCAACTGTGTGGGTGGATGATTTGTTTCGCTCTGTGGAAAATAAGGATTTAATTAATGCTTCACTGTAGTTGTTGTATCACAAACCTCTGTCATATATTTGCCAATCTTTTAATATGTCATTATTTTAATGATAATGTCTGATTGCATCTGGTTTTTCCTTGGTGCTAATGTGCTTTCATTTTCTCCGTCTCACTCATGGCAAGTTCAAGCGAGGAAGTGTTTAATAAGTAACCCATGGCTGGAAAATATACATTTAGATTTCAAAGAAAATATCTTAATATTAAAAAGGAATCATAAGTTCGATCATGGGGCATCACAGTGGTGCAGTGGTTAACACGATTGCCTCACAGCAAGAAGGTCGCTGGTTCAGTCTCGGCTGAGTCAGTTGGCATTTCTGTGTGGAGTTTGTATGTTCTCCCTGTGTTTGCGTGGGTTTTCCTCCAGGTGCTCCGGGTTTCCCCCACAGTCCAAAGACATGCGGTGTAGGTGAATTGAATAAGCTAAATTGGCCGTAGTGTATGTGTGTGAATGAGAGTGTATGGGTGTTTCCCAGTGTTGGGTTGCGGCTGGAAGGGTATCCACTGTGTAAAACATATGCTGGATAAGTTGGTGGTTCATTCAGCTGTGGTGACCCCTGATTGATCAAGAGACTAAGCCGAAAAGAAAATGAATGAATGAAGTTTGATCCTATTCATGTTGTAATGAATGCCCTTAAAAAAGTAGCCTAGTTGTCAGCAAGCATCAGTGTTTATTGAGACTGAAATAAGATTTGAAATTGAGAAAATAAATATTGGTAACACTTTACAATAAGCTTCATTAGTTAATGCATTTACTAACATGAACTAATCATGAACAAAACTTGTACAGCATTTATTAATCATAATTGAACATTTACTAATGCATTATTAGCATTCAAGTCCATGCTTGTTAACATTAGTTAATGCACCGTGAGTTAACATGAACTAACAATGAACAACTGTCTTTTCATTAACTAACATTAACTAACATGATTAAATACTGTAGTAAATGTATTGTTCATTGTTTGTTCATGTTAGTAAATGCATTAATTGACATTAACTAATTAACCTTATTGCAAAGTGTGACTGAAATATTGTTCTAGTAACACTTGTGACTGCTTTAGGAAATGAAGCTCGTTGTATACATCACGGGATGACTAATCATGAAGAAACGTGTAGTCTGGCACATGTGTTACCTCTGACAAGTCAAGATTTTATCAAGACAAAATCACATAATCTGATATAGTGACTTTTGTAACTGACAATAAAAATCGTGTTTCTGATCGGGGCCTAATTAAGAACAAAATAAAAATGTTTGGGTGAACACTACAATATACCAGAAAAACGCCAAAAATAGAGTCTGCACCATAGAGTTTAAAAGATATGGATGTAGTATCCGTGACGTCACCCATAGGTTTCTGAAGAGCGCAAATGAAGCTACAAGTAGGCGTGGCCAACCATCGCCATTTTGTTAGCGCGTCATCGCACCGACCGGGGGATACCAAACAAGGGCAAAGAGGCGGAGCATGAGCGGAGCTACAGACACCTGCTAGCATTTTGCTTAGTCTGGCATTTTTTTGGGAGAAATGCTTAATACTTCATTACCTGCGACGTGCGACTCTTATGTGTTCTGACCACATGTGCTTGGCTGTGTACTATATCAATAAAGTGTTTCAAAACACTGTTGTAATACATTGAGCCACTAAGCATTGTTCTTATGATGTTTTTCTACAGGAGGAAAACGCGAATTACTTCCAAATACTTCAAATCTGTGTTAGTAAATGCAAGGCTATTTATGAAATCCAGACATAACACTTCATGACAACGTTTCAGATGAATGTTCTAGAGCCTACAGCTAATCAATCTGTCAGATTCTGGAGCGCATTCAGGTTCTGAAGATAATTATAAATAATAAATGATCTTAAATAAAACAAATACATTTATAGAGATGGTATATAAGTATATAATTTCAATCACCTGGCAAATGGAGGCCATGTGAAAGGTTTGTGAGCACAATTAAGTGCACACAGCATGCCATATTATCTGATAAATGTAGAAAATAATTCCAAAAGGCTACTGACTGTGTAAAGCCACATAAAACAAAACGAAAATACGATGTATATGCCCATGATGGTTCAGCTGAGGTGACATGATGGCGACCAGCGAGACTTAGCTGTCACTCAAGTGGCCACGCCCTTAATTATGCAGACTTAATATAACTTAATAAAAACGAAACGGATGAGTTATAAAAAATTCACCCCCTCACAGTTGTCATGAAGGGTCATATTAGCTATATGAACCAAAACCAGCTTTTGTACCAGGCTGTAAACATGTTTTTATCAGCTGTAAAAATGGCCAATTTAGCATTGCAGTCAGTAAACATCTGGACTTCCTGGAGCCAGCCCCCAAAGGCGAGTCGATGAATTGCAGTTTCAATTACTTCCATATTGGCTTCACAAGGGAGAGCGGGAGGTTGCCGCTTGGTCTGCACTGACACGTTGTGCTAAATCTTCACCTATTTATTTGTCATTTCAGATTAGATGTCAGTGTTTTACACAAATGATTTATGTTGCTTTTTGTCTGAATCACCCCATTTATTCGATATTTGTGTGTGTCTGTGTGACATTGCGCACGGCATCCGTAGTCATTTGTCATTTCTGTCTGTTTCCAGCATATATCGAGGACCTGGCCCGGAGCGTGGAGCAGAGCAGGCGTCTCATTATTGTGTTGACCCCCGAGTTCGTGGCCCGCCGTGGTTGGAGCATCTTCCAGTTCGAGCCGCGACTGCACAGCATGCTGGTGACTGGTGAAATCAAGGTGATCATGATCGAATGCCCGGACCTGCGCAGCGTTATCAACTACCAGGAAGTAGAAGACCTCAAACACACCATCCGAGTGCTGACGCTCATCAAATGGCAGGGCCCCAAAAGCAACCAGCTGAAATCCAAGTTCTGGAAGCAGGTCCGCTACGAGATGCCAGCTAAGAAAAAAGAGACCATGTCTCGTCGACAAGTTCTAGATTCAGGAGAGCAAGGGTTGTTTGGTGACCTGCAGGCCGTATCTACAGTTGCCATGACAGCGACCTCTGCATCGCTAGCGCCTACTCAGGTTGAAATACCAGACTATAATGAGCCTAGTCACATGCAAATGCGCCATTTCTGCCGGAGCTACGAATATGAGCTGCCCACTACTGCAATAGCGACGCTCAATGGCCGTCACATGTACTGCAATTTGCCGATGACTCTGCTGAATGGCCGACTGACGCAGAATAACATTGGGAAAAGCAAGAAAGAGATTCACTTGAACAGCTCTTTCGTACCGCTGTCCGGACAAGAACTTTCCAGTGATATCTGGTAGAACACCTCACAGCAATTGCCCAGCTTTGCCGATTTCATCCCTTCCCCCCCTTCCCTCCTTTTTATCTGCATGATTTCATCTAGTTACGGTTCAAAAAGAAACTTGATGGTTTATCTCGCTTTCTTCCAGCCTTTAGTGTTTTCATACTTCGTTCTGACCGATGAAGAGCTACTGATATTGTTTTCCTACTTGAATTTTAAGGTTATTATACTATGTACAGTTATTCACTGCATCTGCATCTTCAACATCGAAGGTTTTATTTGACATTTACGTCTTTGGTTGTTATAGCACAATAATGTAAAGACACAGCAGCTCAGAGCTTTAAAGAATATTATGTTCTATTTATGCAAATAAATACTCGTCAGATCTAATAAGCACATTTTAATATTGTTTGTAGCCAGGTAGGAGGAGGTGTACATTTTTTTTGATACTTGTCATTCGACTTAATTATTTCCAAGTCATTTTGGATGTTATGTTTTGATTGTTTTCACACCCAGCATTTCAGTGCTGTCAAAGATCAACAGTTTGATCGTTGACATTTATTGATATTTATGATCATTTTACCGAATTTGTATGCAATGTTGCCCTCTTAATCTAGTTTAAAGAAATGACAGATCACTAAAATGAGTGATTTCGTTTTGTATACTCACGTCTAGTATGCCATTTTACTCTTCAGATACATACAGTGATATGTGGGAGAGAATTACAAATATCTGAGCTGTTATTTAACAAAATATTCACAAACCAAGCAGCTTGTCTGATTCACAGAGTTTTGAATTAGCGTATAAATTATTTGTAATATAACTAATGTTATCAGACCAAGTAAATAAATAAATATATGAGTAATAAAATGGGAGAGATGCCTTGTACTTTAGGACACATTGACGACATTTGTTTGAATGCTGTATGAAACTAATAAAGGTTTAGTTTTGTGTCTTATAAAGTCATGGAAAACCTGGAAAAGTTATGGAATTTTGACATGGTTTTGGAAAAACTGTTTTGGCAAAGGTTTTGGAAACCTTTTTAATTCAATTATGATTAGAAATGTGTTGAAAAAATCTTTTCTCTGTTAAACAGAAATTGGGGAAAAAATTAAACAGGGGTGCTAATAATTCTGACTTCAACTATATATGCACATACAGTTGAAGTCAGAATTATTAGCCCCCCTGAATTATTAGACCGCTTGTTTATTTTTTCCCAAATTTCTCTTTAACAGAGAGAAGATTTTTTCAACACATTTCTAAACACAATAGTTTTAATAACTCATTTCTAATAACTGATTTATTTTATCTTTGGCTTGATGACAGTAAATAACATTTTACTAGATATTTTTCAAGACACTTCTATACAGCTTAAAGTGACATTTAAAGGCTTAAATAGGTTATTTAGGTTAACTAGGCAGGTTAGGGTAATTAGGCAAGTCATTGTATAATGATGGTTTGTTCTGTAGACTATCGAAAAATGATATTGCTTAAAAGGGCTAATAATTTTGTCCTTAAAATGGTGTTTAAAAAAATAAAAACTTTTATTCTAGCCAAAGTAAAACAAATAAGACTTTTTCCAGAAGAAAAAATATTATCAGACATACTGTGAAAATTTCCTTGCTCTGTTAAACATCATTTGGGAAATATTTAAAAAAGAAGAAAAAAATTAAAAGCGGGCTAATAATTCTGACTTTAACTGTATATGTTTACCTATATATTAGTAAAACTATTAAAATCCATAGCTGCTAGACAACGTAAATAAAAGCTCATTTAGAAATGTACATTTTTTATTTACTTAAGAACAATCAAATAGAACAAGAAAATAATATAGTACAAGAACAAAAAAAAGACAAAAAACTGAACAGAAAAAAAAAAAAAAAAAAAAAAAAAAAAAAAAAAAAAACTACAAACCATTCTTTTCCACTATCTTCATACAAGAAAGAATTGACATTGTAAATGTTTCAGAAAAAAGTGTAGCTTTCCATCTCCTCTCACTTATTTTCCATAGTTAAATTCTATAACCTGCCAATTACATGTGATACCAATTTTAAGTGTTCGCACATACATATGTTTTTTATTTATTTATTTTTTGTTAGTTCTTAGTTGTTGCCTTGATAATAGAAAATATGAGCTAGGCATCATATGACAGTTGTGAGACTGTCAAAGTGAGATATGTGCTATACAGGAGACCTATCTTGTATGTACATATAGGGCTTATATGTGGATATAAAGAAGCAATACAGGAGACATACAGTTGAAGTCATAATTATTATCCCCCCCTTTGATTTCTTTTCTTTTTAAAATATTTCCTAAATGATGTTTAACAGAGCAAGTAAATTTTCACAGTATGTCTGATAATGTTTTTTCTTCTGGAGAAAGTTGTATTTGTTTTATTACGGCTAGAATAAAAGCAGTTTATAATTAAAAAAAAAGCCATTTTAGGGACAAAATTATTAGCCCCTTTAAGCTATTTTTTTCTCGATAGTCTACAGAACAAACCATCATTATACAATAACTTGCCTAATTACCCTAAGCTGCCTACTTAACCTAATTAACCTAGTTAAGCCTTTATATGTCACTTTAAGCTGTATAGAAGTGTCTTGAAAAATATCTAGTAAAATATTGTTTACTGTCATCATGGCAAAGATAAAATAAATCAGTTATTAGAAATGAGTTATTAAAACTATTATGTTTAGAAATGTGCTGAAAATATCTTCTCTCTGTCAAACAGAAATTTGGGAAAAAAATTAAACAGGGGGCGAATAATTCAGGGGGGGCTAATAATTCTGACTTCAACTGTATATGGCCTGTATATGCACATATATGCACCTCAATTTTGCCTATATGTGGCATATATGCAGCATATATATATATTATAATGTATGTGCATATATACTGTATAGGTTTCATATGTATGCATATATCATACAGGTTTTTTCCATGTGGGTCTGGTCTGCAGCATGGTATGGAGCGAAAAGTGTAGTGTGATCGCGGCTTTACAATAGAAGTAGTTTTCCTACTATTACTAGTTTAACAAACTAACATCATCTAAAATAAGTTTGACAAATATGTGTACTGGAATGGAGGTTAGTTGTTTTTACTTCTTTTCTTGGCCAAAAACATGGTCTCACATAATTAGTGCTGTGTAAGCATCATCTATTTTACATAGATATAAAAATAAATTGAAACTAAAGAGATTGTTGCGTTTTTTGATATGCTGTAATAAATTTAAACGTTCATTGTTTTTCTTGATTTACCATGTAAATGTAGACATTACATGAAACATTAGGTCATGAAAATTGACTCGAAAGTCCTGAAAAAGTCAAGGGATTTTTGTAGTAAAATGTGTAAGAACCCTGTCTAATGTACGATGAGGGGCTTTGTTTGTTGTAAGCAGAGGAGAGGAAAGGGCAGCTTTTCACTTTTCACTCGTGTTCCGGGTTTCCTGTGTTTGTCCTGAGAAACGACAAATCCTACTATAGTAAAGGACTGGTGCATTAATATTAATTAGGTCACACTGGCGTCGCCAGTGAAACTTGACGGGATTGTCTTGGAACATACGCTCATTAATAATTTAGCAGCAAAGTTTGCACTGTGCAATGATTGGCTTATTTAACCGTTAGGAACGCCCATTTACTGATATTAGCAAGTCAGTTCCAACTAGTGGGCGACAGTTCCGTTATGTTATTAACATTCATGAGCGTAGCCTTCGCTTTAGTAGGATTGTATGCGCTATCGAGGAGCTGAAGATGGGCAGACATACTGTTCCTCAAACCATGATCAGTTAAGAAACTGTGATATTGGTGGAAGAGCTCATTAAAATGGCGAGAGACTTCACTACAACAAGTCTGAGCAACATCGACCTCGCCTCTTTACGGGTAAGTAAAGTAATAGTGTGTTTGTTTTCTAGTTTTTGCATTTTTTCAACAGCAGCGATTGGTCGAGGCTTGACAAAGTTTGTGTCAGTTTTAATAGCGATAAACTTTACTGTGAGCTATTTTAAGTTTAGAGTAGTCGTTAAACTTTGTTGTCGTGTGTCGGGAAAATACATTCCTCTACTTTTCTTCACTTGCCAATCGCATATAAAATGGAAATGAAACTGTCACAGATGTTTAAGCAGAGTGAAAACATGAGCGCGTCTCAAATCACGGCAGCCTGCCAACTTTAGATAACATTGTGGACATCATGGCTTTATTGAACGCTTATCAGACAATGCATGTAATGCTTTATTTCAGGATCCTGCGGGGATATTCGAGCTCATTGAGGTGGTCGGCAATGGGACGTATGGACAAGTTTACAAGGTTTGTGCTGGTGTCTCTGTTGCTTGGATTGTTGCTTTTATTTATTTATTTATTTATTTATTTATTTATTTATTTATTTATTTATTTATTTATCAAATTTAGTGTTTCAAGAGAGTGCTGTTCAGAATTGTATTTATTTATTTAATTATTTATCAAATTCAGTGTTTCAAGAGTGTTGTTCAGATATGTATTTATTAATGCATGCATATACAGTATGTCTGTATAGGGTCAATTTCAGTGTTGTTCAGGAATTTCTTTATTTGTTTAGTTGGTTAATATTTATTTATGACAATGAGCAGTTCAAGTAACATTAACAAAAACCTTGTGGGAAAGTTTCGCTAATGAAACCTTCAAGTATGCTTTTGGTCTTTGACACACTTTTTGGGTGGAGCTCACTTCCTCACAAAGGTCACAGCGTGTTTCACATAAATATCGGATCTTTAAAGATGTGTGATCTAAGCACAAACACCCTGTGGTGTGGGATGTGTGACACAGACATGTGTGTTTGATTCAGGTCAGGGTGGATCTGTTACAGTTGCTTTAGCACAAGTCACTTGACCGTAGTAGTCTCACTGTGACTCATCTTGTGCAATATCTACAAATAGGAGCTTTTTTTTTTTTTCTCTATTTTTCTTGCTTTCTTCTAAAAGCCTGAGGTAAAAGAAGCACAACACGTAGGGTGTTCCTTTTTAATGCGACGAACCCCAAGTAGTGTAACGTGCAGTTCTTCTATTTTAGGACTTTAAATTGTGAAAATGTGAAATTGCACCACATTACTGATATGATAACATGTTTTTATAAATGATGGTGCTTGTTAATGACCTGCTGTAGGTCTCTGCATATATTTAAGCCATCCATTAGAAAAGTTCCTTCTTAAAGGCATAGTTCATTCAAAAACTTTAAAAAACTCCCCCTTTTAAAATGTATGAGCAATTCCATGCAAATGTCAACCGTGCCATGATAAAAATTAGGTTTTCACCAAAATACACAAACTGTTTCTACGTTTTTTTGTGTAAGCAAGTATTTTACAGTACTTTATAAATACTCAAAAATGTCTCTGTCAATGTTTTTAAACTATTTTATTTGATTTACCAAAGTCACACGAGTGGCAATTTCACATCCATCACATCCATAACGATGAGATGTCACATCCATGACGGAGATTTTTCCCCATAAATCCAAAAAACTCAAACTCAATCATGTTTGTTCTATAGTGGGCTGACTCTTATCCTGTTGATTAGCATTTAATTTAATTCACAGAATTTCCACAAAGTATGTTGTATACTACAAACTCACAGACTTTTTTGGTCACATCCATAACGCATGTTTATTTTTTTCATTTAAAGTACAAAACATGCTTAGAGAGATTGATATTTTTCTCATCTTATAACTCTGTGGACATTTCTTTTGGAAAATATAAACAAATGTTTCAATATAATATTAACATATACTTTCTCTGTGAATTTATGTTTTGAGTTTTAACTGCAAATGTCACATCTGTAACGCTGGAATAACCATTTCTCAGTCAAATACATTTTGGTGAACTTAAAACAGTTTTATTAGACAGGTATGTTAATTTAAATAGGAGATTTGTCACCGAACATAAGGGCTGCACGATTAATCGGAAAAAGATCACCATCTCGATTCGACCCTCCACATGATCTTAATCCACCATGTCTACGATTCAGCCAATTAAAGTTCAGCAGAGAAGCATTAAGGCGGTTGCACAAGTCTCCTCAGTGTTTTATATACATTGCTCAGCAAAATGGACACCTCCAAATGGTGCTAAAAGAGTCACCTACTGTATTAATAAGTAATATTTTACCCAAAAAAAATGTAATTTAATGACATATTTGTGACCGTGTCATTGAGCTGTGTTTACCACAGAGAGGATGTGCATGCATGATGTCCACTTTAGTGAACAGAACCTACCTAATGTTATTATTGTTGTTTTACTGTATGTTTGAGAAATAACAATAATAATAGGCTACTCATATTAACCTTTATTTTACATCTACAGAATCGTGAGAACATCATGATCTCTATTTTATGCAAAAAAAAAAATCGTGATTCTTATTTTAGCCAGAATCGTGCAGCCCTAATGAACATCATTAGAAAAAGAAAGATAATGCATTTAAATTTTAATGAAGCATTGCAAAAAAAAACTTTTACCAACTACAACATTAAACAAAAATTTATATACAGTTGAAACCAGAAGTTTACATACACTGTAAAAAAAGGAACATAACCATTTAAAAAAAAAAAAGTGTCTGATGGTAAATCATACTAAACGTTTACTTTTTTATTTCTAGACAGTCAAAGGTTTACATACATTTCCTTGGTATTTTTTAGCTTTGCTTTTAAACTGTATAACTTTGGTCAAATGTTTTGGGTATCCTTCCACAAGCTTCTCACAATAGAATTTTGGCCCATTCCTCCTGACAGAATTGGTGAAACTGAGTCAGATTTGTAGGCTGTCTTGCTTGCACAAGCTTTTTCAACACTGCCCACAAATTTTCTATAGGATTGAGATCAGGGCTTTGTGATGGTCACTCCAAAACTTTCACTCTGTTGTCCTTAAAGCACATTTTAACTAATTTGGCAGTATGCTTAGGGTCATGGTCTGTTCGGAAGACCCATTTGTGGCCAGGTTTTAATTTCCTGACTGATGTCTTGATGTTGCTTCAGTATTTCTACATAATGTTTTTTCTTCATGATGCCATCTATGCTGTGAAGTGGACCAGTCCTGCAGCAAAACAGCCCCACAACATGATGCTGCCGCCTTCATACTTCAAAGTTGGGATGGTGTTTCTAGGCTTGTAAGCTTTCCCCTTTGTCCTCCAAATGTAACGCTGGTCATTATGGCCAAACAGTTCAATCTTAGTTCCATCAGACCACAGGACATGTCTCCAAAAAATGTTATTTTTCCCAGTGTAATTTAGCAAATTGTAATCTGGCTTTTTTGTTGATTCTGGCTTATTGATTTTCCCATGTTGTCACACAAGGTAGCAGTGTGTTTGAGGTTTTCCTTCAATACTATTCTAGAGTTGTGCCTCTAATTAACTCAAATGTTGTCAATTAGCCAATCCGAGACTTCCAAAACCTTGACACCATCATCTGAGCTTTTTCAGAGGCATAATAATCTTATTGTATGTAAACTTGACTTTCAAGAAAAGTTATAACAATTTCTCAAAAAATATCTCTCTCATTATTCTGCTATTAAGCATAACCGAAACAAATTTGATAATCCTAACTTACCTAAAAGAGAAAAAGTTTAGTTACATTAACATCTAACTTTTTATTTTTATTTTAAATGGTTATATGCCTTTTTATGTGCCCGTCAACTTCTGGTTTCAACTTTGTGTGTGTGTATATATATATATATATATATATATATATATATATATATATATATATATATATTTATATATATATATATATATTTATATATATATATATATATTTATATATATATATATATATATATATATATATATATATATATATATATATATATATATATATATATATATATATATATATATATATATGTATATATATATATATATATATATATATATATATATATATATATATATATATATATATATATATATATATATATATATATTAGGGATGCTCCGATCGATCGGCCAGAGATCGGTATCGGCTGATAATCACATTTATGACTCGATCGGTACTCGCCAATCTGGCCGATCTCATGAACTGATCACAGGTGTCTGTTTACGAGTTTATATGCAGAGGGACCAGACATGCTAGTTGGAGAGCAAAATATTGGAATGGTCTTAGACCTTTTTACATATATAAGAACTGAGAGTTCTGTGTTTTTGACATTTTTACAAGTTCCCTAAAACCTGGCTGAAATGCAATTAAAAATGTAAAAAAAAATGTCTTAATTGAATATTTCATAATATACCTTTTTGTAATATACTTACTGCAATAAACAAATATATATATTTATAGATGTGCATTTTAACATCTTATGCATCAAATATGTACTTTTTCTTGATTGAGACATGTCGAATTCTTCTTCCATCATTTGCAATGTTTCCAAATTGCTTTGTTAGTTGTTTTTCTTACCATTTTTTTGTATCTGTTTTATCTATTATTTTCTGTAAAGTTGCTTCTGACCATGACATGTCCACACTAAATGATTATAAGAGACATGTTTGAGGGATTATATGCAACATTCTTCATTTATTCTCTGAGGTGTAAGGCAAGATCTCCACTTAATTATCATACTTAGGGGGAAAATGTGCTTCATGTATTATAAAGCTTGAAGCATCAGAATCGGTACTCAGTATTGGCCGATCACCATCACAAAGAATCGGTACTTGGTATCGGCTGCAAAAATCCTGATCGGAGCATCCCTAATATATATATATATATATATATATATATATATATATATATATATTATATATTTATTTATTTATTTATTTCGATTTTCTTGATTTGTATTTTTTTTTAATTCATAATTAGAATTTAATTGAATATTTTTTCCCTAACATATTAATTTGTTTGTTTTAACCATGCTATTTAGTTAAATTGTATTATTGTGCTATTTTGTATAAGTGATTTTGTTAAAAAAGCTCTGGTATTGGCTTTTGTACTAATCTAATGTACATGCATAAATATATTATTGTGAAGCATTTTATAAAATACATTAATTTAAAAGGGAGATCTGTGATATACCAAGTCCTTGTCATTAGGGCTGTAGAATATATCAGTACATGTGAGTATTGTAATATTTTGTTTCTCAATACTGTATCGATTCTCAAAAACACAATATCGATATTTAAACAATTATAAGATTTCTAGTGGTTGTTTTGTTTCAAATTTAACATTACATACCACTGCTTAGCAGTATTCTTGCTAGGTAAGATGAGAGTGACTGATAGGATGTACTAAAAGGGCACACTACTAATATTTATAAAGTTTGTGCTTTAAAAAAAGCTTGTTGCTAGTAACAATGAAGTAGGGCTGCACAATATATTGTTTCAGCATTGATATCGCAATGTGATTTCACAATAGTCACATCGTGAGTATACGCAATGTTGAATCTGGATTATAATTGATCTATTTGCAAGTGTTATTTGAGACCTGTGACTGTGTGAGGGTTTTAAAGCATTCAGACCTAAGGATTTGTACCGTTTGTAACTTTGACAAATTAATAACAATTTTTAGCGCCGGCAGCTAGCTCTCTGCAACTCTCACATGGTCGCCCACTGAAGCTAAGCAGGGCTGCGCCTAATCCGTACCTGGATGGGAGACCACATGGGAAAGCTAGGTTGCTGCAGAAAGTGGTGTTAGTGAGGCCAGCAGGGGGCGCCCAACCTGCGGTCTGTGTGGGTCCGAACTCCCCAGTATAGTGAATAAGGACTTTATACTGCTCAGTGAGCGCCGTCGTTTGGATGAGACATTAAACCGAGGTCCTGACTTTCTGTGGTCGTGAAAAATCCCAGGATGTCCTTTTGAAAAATTGTAGGGGTTTAATCCTGGCAAATTTGCCCACTGGCCTCTGTCCATCATGGCATCCTAACCATCCCCATATCATAATACCATATCATCACTCCGTCTCCACCAATCAGCTGGTGTGTGGTGTGCAGTCTGGCGCAATATGGCTGCCGTCGCATCATCCAGGTGGATGCTACACAATGGTGGGGGATGAGGAGATTCCCCCCAATGTGTAAAGTGATTTGAGTGTCTAGAAAAGCGCTATATAAATGTAAGGTATTATTATTATTATTATTATTAGTTGTTGTTGTTGTTGTTGTTGTTGTTGTTGTTGTTGTTGTTGTTGTTGTTGTTGTTGTTGTTGTTGTTGTTGTTATTATTATTATTATTAATTGTTTATAAAACAAATACTATGCAGTATTATTTTACATTTGATTATTTAGTTATTGTACACCTGAATACAGTTCAACAATCAAACGCTGTTTATTTAATTTGTATATTTTTTCTGTATTGAATTGTAGATTTTTTCTTTTATTTTATGAATATGCAGTCCGCTACAGAATCATCCCAATCAATCTAAAATGGTAAATTCTTTCCAAATAGTTATTCAGCACATCTAGGAAAATTGTATTTCTATTGCGATGTGTGTGTGTGTGTATATATATAGCTCCCGGACTACTATCTATTGGAAATTAATGACCTTCAGTCTGTTGCTTGTCGTGTGCAGTGGAAAGGTGGCTTAATTTATAATTCTGGATTAATTGATCATTATATCTCATACATCCTGTTTCATGAAGCCAAAGCCATTTTGAGCATTTATACTTCTGTGTTTGATCTGTGTTGCTCTGCAGTAATATTTTAGAAACCCGTATTGCCTAATTAGCATTTTGATGTTCCACTGTGTTGAGTTTCTTTGCCAGTGTTTTGAAGCATTGATGCATTGCCATTCATGGGATCTTACAGTAGATTTTTGGAATGCATCACTATTATCTGAGGAATTGATTCTGAGGTTAGTTTTTGACAGTAGATGGTGAACTTTTCACCATACTGTATACACTGCACCTCTGTTTTTATGCCATGAGTTAAAAGTAAACATAGCTGAACATGCTCGTAATTAGGGTTGGGCCGATAGACGATGCCATCGCCGATATCCGATAGACATCACGATGCTGAGTGAAAAATACACATTCAGGCCCCATTTACACTAATACAGCGTAGTTTTGAAATGGCATTTTAGAACGAAAATCTAGCGTTTCATCTAGCATTTCTGAACAGCCCTCCGTCCGCTGAAAACACACATCACGTGACCACACACACAGCCACACACACACACACACACACACACTGCCATGCGCTCGTCTGAGCTCCAGAGAACAGTGTACGTTGGACGGTTTATCAAGGATGTATCGCTGGATCGCGTCTCACTATAGCAGTTAAACGTGAAATTTAATTAATCTTGTCTCTATCTAACGACTCTTCAGTCTTTTGAATCCATCAGGTAACATGTCACAGCATCAGTACAGCGATTAAATTTTTCGCTTTCACGCTTGTACTTAGTAATTTTAGCCAAACCCTCAGATACTGTTGGTTGTGCACCTTTTTTACCAACCAAGTTTGGCGATGCTATTTTACTGACACCAGGGCCGCAGTAAGCTCAACTGGTTCTCTAGGCCTACGACGAGAATGCCGCCCTCAAACCGAAAGTTATGCTGCCTTCAATCCGAAAAGGCCGACGGAGGGTGGGGAGGGGGGGCAGCGGAGCTGGGTGTTGAGATGATGCTGGGTTTTACGTGGATGAAAGCGAAGACAGAGGGGCGCTGAGATGATGCAGGGTTTGTTTCGGACGAAAGCGAAGGGGGGAGACGCGCCGCGGACCCTGTCCTTACTGCTCTGCCACCCTAGGCAGCCGCCTAGGTCACCTCTATGTCACACAGATCACTCTGCCTACTAATGCCAGAGTCCCATGGAAAAAGTGATTGACTGGTGGTAATTTGTGTGTAACTTATCTTTTATTAATTTATGATTGGGTATGAGTAAAACAAGACCATGCGGGCCAGGTTGTTGAAACGGTAGGCTACAAATAATTAATTCGTTATGAATTAATTAATTATTCATAATTAATTCACTTCCGCCTATGAAGACGATGCCATCGTCCATTGCGATGGTTCACATTAGACATCATACGATGCTAAATTGGTCAACATCGCCCAACCCTACTTGTAATTCACATAAACCTTTCCTAAATTATTAATAAATGTTTTAGGTTCAAGTTGTACGTGTAAGGAATTGGAGGCAAGCAGAAAACTGCTTTTTACAAAACAAAAACAAAAAAAAAACTGTTAGTAAAAACTAACCTCAGACTAAGTCAATGCATTTGGGATATCTCAGAATCGATGCAGAATCATTCCTCAATTCTCAATCCATCGAAGTTTTCAGATGCTTAAAAAAATGAAGTGTCCCTTTAAATAATTTGAAGTTAAAGACAAATTATTCATTCAGTTAAATCATTTTCAATCTAGGATCCCAAATCTGGGAACATTTCAGGATGATGTATAATGAATATCATGAATTATTGCATGGCTTTCAAGGCCAGTCAGCGGTCATATTGATTCAGATTACCGGTGGGAAGTTTCAGTGCTACTTCTGCATTCAGAGCATTCTCACATGCATTTCATGGTGTATTTTCATTTTTGGCGCAACGACAACTCAATCACTTTCTAACATTGTGTGCTTTCACTGTTACTACATCTTTCAAGTAAGTGTGAAATGAAAATTGTAACAAACTTTACTTCCCTATATTTGAAATTACGGTAAAGTTAGGTAAATATAATGGCATATTTCAGTGTCAGACCAAGAACAATGAATTTCACTGATGTAGAGAAGAAATGTTTGTCAAAAAGTTGGACTATGGAATCAACAAGGTTGTTGTCCACATCCCATCGTAAAAAGTCAGGAAAATGGCAGAAATCATGTTCTTTGTTGTTTTAAAGGGTCACAAAACACATTTTTTGAGATGTTGACAGTCATTTCCCACTATGCTAAAAACACTATTAGGACACACATATTTCACAAAAAAGTGAAAATTGGTTGTTTTTGCGTTATTTCGAGCAAATTTGTTCTTCCGTTTTGAAAAGAAATATTGAAGCTGTGTCACGCCCGTGACATCCTTGTGTAAATTCCAGCATGGAGACTGGATGTCTGTACCTGCCAGTACAACATGACGTTTTCATCATTAATTCATGAAAAAGACTTGGTTCGAACCAATCAGCGCGCTCAATTGTGAATGAGGTGCAACTTCATTAATATGCATGATATAGCTTCGAAGACTGTTTTACCTGTTACAGTGTTCAGACAGCAGAGAGACGCCACCGTACCGTGTTGCCAACCGTAATTAAAACAAGTGGAAGAAGAAGAATTGTTAGGAGACATGGGTCGGCAGTAGTTATGTTTCCATCCAAAAATGCGAATGAACTTTATGCGCAAAACTGGATTATTGCATGAAAGACGTGCGAATAAAGCTGCGTTTCCATCCAACGAGTTAAAGCGAACAAAATTGTCACTTCCTGATTAACTGGTGCCAAACATCAACAGTAAATACTGAATTTGCTGCGGTAGAAGAAGTTGCTCTGTTGTGTACTATATCAATAAAGTGTTTAGACTTTTAAAAACACTGTTGTAATACATTGAGCCATTAAACATTGTTCTTATGACATTTTTTTCTACAGGAGGAAAACGCGAATTACATTCAAATACTAATAATCTGTGTTAGTAAATGCAAGGCTATTTATGAAATCCAGGCATAATCAGATGCCTACAGCTAATCGATCTGTCAGATTCTCTAGTGCATTACAGTTCTAAAGAAAAATATAAATGATAAATGATCTTAAATAAAATAAATACATTTATAGATCTGGTATATAAGTATAATTTCACTCACCTGGGAAATGAAGGCCACGTGAATGGTTTGTAAACACAATTAAGTGCACACGGCATGCTATATCATCTGATAATTGTAAGAAATAATTCCAAAAGGCAACTGACTGTGTAAAGCCACACAAAGCAATAAAAATATGTATGTATATGCCGAGTTCAGCGGTTAATCAGCCGAAATCAGCTGAAGTGAACTGACGGCGACCAGCGAGTCCTAGCTGTCACTCAAGTGGCCACGCCCTTAATTATGTGGACTTAATATAACTTAATAAAAAGGAAACGGATGAGTTATAAAAAAATTCACCCCCTCACAGTTGTCATGAAGAGTAATATTAGCTATGTGAACCAAAATCGTTCTTTGTACCAGGCTGTAAACACCACTTTTTTCTGCTGTAAAGTTGGCCATATTAACAGTGGGCTCAATAGAATTTTGCTCAATATGGAACCAGGACTAGTGGATTTTCGATGAATTGCAGTTTCAGTTACTTCTGTATTTGCTTCACGAGGGAGAGCCGGAGGTTGCCGCTTGTTTTTGTGTTGTCTCTTACTGCCCTGACCATAAGGCAAAGTAGCACCAACTCTCACTAAATACCAAGCTTATGCTAGTTTTGTTGAATAAAATAAGCAAACGATGTAAATGAAATATGACACAGTGTTTCCTCTAGGATTTTTTTCCAGCTGTGGTGGCAGGCCTTTTGATCTACCAACTACCTTTGGCGTTATTTCAATGACAGATGTGACGCAGTACTACAAGTGGAGATCGGATTTGTGTAATACGAGCATGCAGATCTTTTTGCTTGCGCTAGGATTTCCTCTGTTCGTGCACAACTTCTTGCACGCCCTCAAATATATACGCTGTTCAAGTGCAATTTAGCGCGTTTACGTAGTGAATTTGTCTCCAACCTTTATTAGATTTGCAAGGAATATTTATGAACGTCTCCAATAGACCTACAGAGCGGCATTAATGCGTCCTGAGGTAAAGTGAAGCGGCTATAAACTCCAGCAAGATAAAGTCTTTGTTTGTTGTATGCAGAGCAATAGACCTTTACCTTTAAATAACGTATAATTATGGAAACTGTTCATCCTAACTGAAAGCTATACGCCGTGTTTGCTGGCTTTACGCACCTGTCAGTCAGTCAGTCAGTCAGCATGTCACCTTAAAGGGTTAAACAAATAACGCACAGCACTACTACGGTTACAGAAAAGCTTGCGCTGTTATAATTCACTTACCTTTTAATACGTTTTGGGGCGATTTATAATCCGCTATTTAAAAAAAAATGTCAATGTTTTGAATGAGCAGCTGTAATGTAGCCGTGGCGAGATGAATTTTGGCGTGGCGCCCCGCCATGGTAGAATGAATGTAGCGGAAACCTTGTGACAACAAGATGCTGCCAGAAACTTGTATTATTGTCGACTAAGTGATAACGGGGATTCATTCACAATCGAATCGCTCGCTTCATTAGAATGAGAAGTAAAAGCGGGAGAGGGGGGTGTTTCAAAACACGGATTAGATCAGATTTAACAGGAAGGGAGGATAATATATTTCTATGCACACAAACACATGCTAATTGTCTGCAATGCCCGTGCGGTCACTTATCCATCAATGTAGAAAAGTGAGGTAAAATTATAATTTTCGTAATTTCAAAAATATTTGCATAGTGACCACCAGGAAAACTCCCGATCATAAATATATGTGTATATATCTCAGGCTCTAGATATACAGTCCTCCACTGCACCTTGGTCCCACATTCATTTCAAAAGAGCGCTACCCTGTACTAAAATGGCGGCTCTATTGACGCATTCCTTCCAATAGACAACAATAGCGTAGGCGACATCTAATGTAAATATCTATGGTTAACAAGAACAAGCTTTTTATGCACAGATTCTGAGTGTCACTGACAAATATCATTCTAATAATAATTTATTTATTTATTTTAATATTTGATAGTTACATGTCATGAAATCATACAAGCTCGTTAGCAGCACTGCATGTTTGATATTTCCTGTTTTTGTGTGAAGATAACTGGCTGAAAGCTGGTTTGACTCTCTTTGTTCCTAAAAAAACATTGTTAATATATCCTACTAGTTTTCAATTTGAATAGTTTATTTTGACTTGGTAGCACTATTGTGAATGTATATATGAAAGAAACTGAAGAAACAATTCAAAGCCATGTTTTGTCTTCATACCTTTTTTGCATAGTCTTACACGATTGAGGTCAGGGATCACCAACCATGCTCCTGAAGGATTACCATCCTGCAGATTTCAGCTCCAGTCCCAATCAAACACACCTGAACCAGCTAAACAAGGTGTTCAGAATTACTTTATAATTACAGACAGGTGTGCTGGAGCAGGATTATTTTCAAGGAGTGCCACCTGCTCTCAGAGAGTGAACAAAGACTATAGGTGCGTTTGACTTCATGCAGCGCTTAAAGGGCACCTATGATGAAAAATCTACTTTTCAAGCTGTTTAGACAGACATGTGTAGGTATTAGGGTTGGGTGATGTTGACCAATTTGGCATTGTACGATGTCTAATGTGAACATCGGCAGGGTTGGGGTGGTTGTTGTTAAATATCAATTAATTCATAACGAATTTAATAATTGTAGCGTATCGTTTTCACTACCTGACCCACATGGTCTTGGCTCTACCCAAAACCAAACCATAAGTAAATTATAAAATATAAACAAATTACCACCTGTCAATCACTTTTTTTCCGTGGGACTCTGGCATGAATAAGGAGAGTGATCTGTGTCCTTATACAGTATAATGGCTTTTTCCCCACAGCTGGTGGCGGAGACGACACGAGAGTTTGTTTGGAGTTCACTGTAAGTTGTATTGTGATTTAATGATAACTTCCTTATTGTATTATTATTATTATGAGGAAATAATAACAAGTAAAGATGCTAGGGCTTGACTGTTTCGGCGTATGCGTCCGAAATTTTATGCGACCTAATACAGGGAGTGCAGAATTATTAGGCAAATCAGTATTTTGACCACATCATCCTCTTTATGCATGTTGTCTTACTCCAAGCTGTATAGGCTCGAAAGCCTACTACCAATTAAGCATATTAGGTGATGTGCATCTCTGTAATGAGAAGGGGTGTGGTTTAATGACATCAACACCCTATATCAGGTGTGCATAATTATTAGGCAACTTTTTTTCCTTTGGCAAAATGGGTCAAAAGAAGGACTTGACGGGCTCCGAAAAGTCCAAAATAGTGAGATATCTTGCAGAGGGATGCAGCACTCTTAAAATTGCCAAGCTTCTGAAGCGTGATCATCGAACAATCAAGTTATTCAAAATAGTCAACAGGATCGCAAGAAGCGTGTGGAAAAACCAAGGCGCAAAATAACTGCCCATGAACTGAGAAAAGTCAAGCGTGCAGCTGCCAAGATGCCACTTGCCACCAGTTTTGCCATATTTCAGAGCTGCAGCATCACTGGAGTGCCCAAAAGCACAAGGTGTGCAATACTCAGAGACATGGCCAAGGTAAGAAAGGCTGAAAAATGACCACCACTGAACAAGACACACAAGCTGAAACGTCAAGACTGGGCCAAGAAATATCTCAAGACTGATTTTTTTTAAGGTTTTATGGACTGATGAAATGAGAGTGAGTCTTGATGGGCCCGTGGCTGGATCGGTAAAGGGCAGAGAGCTCCAGTCCGACTCAGACGCTAGCAAGGTGGAGGTGAAGTACTGGTTTGGGCTGGTGTCATCAAAGATGAGCTTGTGGGGCCTTTTCGGGTTGAGGATGGAGTCAAGCTCAACTCCCAGTCCTACTGCCAGTTTCTGGAAGACACCTTCTTCAAGCAGTGGTACAGGAAGAAGTCTGCATCCTTCAAGAAAAACATGATTTCCATCACTTGCGTCCAAGTACTCCACAGCGTGGCTGGCAAGAAAGGGTCTAAAAGAAGAAAAACTAATGACATGGCCTGCTTGTTCACCTGATCCTGAACCCCATAGAGAACCTGTGGTCCATCATCAAATGTGAGATTTACAAGGAGGGAAAACAGTACACCTCTCTGAACAGTGTCTGGGAGGCTGTGGTTTTTGCTGCACGCAATGTTGATGGTGAACAGATCAAAACACTGACATGCTCATGGCATCGTCTATCAACCCAACCCTAGTAGGTATAGTGTATAGACCGTCATATTGGGGTGATATAAACACACCCAGTCCTTTTTTTTTCAATTTAACAACATAAAAACGGTGGACCAATTGGAGCGGTTTTGAGACCGACCGCAACTTGACGTAGGAGTGCGGTCCCCCCGCCCACTGAATTGATTGACAGCTGCGTATTAACATGTCTCCATAGTAACGTTTATAATCCCATCAACAAGACAGGACGTGCGCAAAGCAACCGGGAATAAAAGATCTGTTCAGTTTGCTAGGATCATCAATCGTCATCAAATGTGATCAAGAGTGAGTTTGACAAGTTTAAAATGTTTTAAAACAGTGCATTTTTGTAATAAATTACAGCGATTTACTTCAGATTTTCTTCATCACCACAGCCGCGTGTCAGAACAATTATAAAAGAAGACACTTCAGCCTCGGTTTGTGGACGTTAAATCAGGTTTATTTTGTACATTGACGTAACAGATATCCATACAGCAGTGGATATTAACCTGTATCCTGTCACATTTGCGTGCAAAGACAGTGAAAAAGCTAAATGCGCGTGCTGTATGTGTGTGTGTGTGTGTCCGCGTTGTGTGTGTGCGTGAACTTTGTAACGACATTGTGTGTGACTCGTCATTGCAGCTCCACAACAAATGCATCAAATAATCAGTGGTAAAGTTCTTACTGTAGTTTTTCCTCACAAACGTTACGTGAGATCTGCTTCTTTTATGTCTGTCAGTTGTCTGAGGCAGCCGAGGGTGGAGACTGAGGCACGCTGACAGGCACGTGGGAACGGTGGGCGGGGAGGACTAGCCTTAAAGGCCCAGTACACAAAAACAGCAAAAAGCTGTTGAGAGCTATAAAATACAAAGTAGTGAAAGCTATGATAAATAATCTGATGGGTGTTTTGAGCTGAAACTTTACAGACACATTCTGGGGACACAAAAGACTTGGACAAAAAGATCTGGAAAAGGGGTAACCTAGGTGCCCTTTACAGCGGTGCATGCTGGTTAGAAATTTTGTCCGGATTGATGCTGCGCCGACGCCACGTGCTTGTCACATGTGGCATCAATGTACCGCAACAGGGCTCAGAGATCAGATGACTGATTCAGCCTGAGCAGCATCTGAAGAGCGACTGCACGAGCTCTGATGATGACACCGATATTACATGATTGGCTGGATCCACCGCATGACAACAACCACGTGTGTTTCAGGTTTATTATTGGACAAATTCCGATTCACAAATTTCAAAACAATCAATTAACTTTTCATAACCTCTCTATCTTGTACACATCATGCTTCCTAAAAGACTACAGATATTTTACTGCAGTAATCATCTTTTGTTAAATAATCTGGTTATAAAGGCTAGCTTGTTTGCACAGGTTTATTTTCAACCTTTTTAATTAGAGGTGTGAACCTACACTGGTCTCACGGTTCGGTTCGGTTACGATTATCATGCCATCGATTCGGTTCAATTCGATATCTCGGTGCATCACGGACGGTGCATTGACGATTCTTTCCATACACAGTTTTATATTTTCTTCACAGCACAGCAATTCTTGTATTAAAATGTATAAATATATTTATATTTATATACTATTTGTAAAACAATTTTGTCCTTTAATGCAAACAGTCAGTTATATAAACTGTATCTTTAAACAACACGAGCATTTATAGCAAATAAACAAATATAAATATCCCGCTCGCTTTCTTTGTCTACCAAGTTCTTTCTTACACCCCTTTGATTGGTCACGCGCTCAACAGAAAGCGCTGCGAATGGCTCTTACACGCTGGCGCTCTTCACAGATGCACTCATGGCCCACAGTGAGCGAGAGAGAAATGGAGATTACTTTCATTCTCTTAATCGCCGTGAAATAGGGGCTTTTGCTTCTAAGTGTCAGTGAAACAGTGTTCAGCAAACACACACGCAGTGAAATTGTGCACAGTTTCTGAGATTTACGTAGTTAGAGCGTTGTAAATGGTAAATACACACGCTCGCATCCCTCGCCATAGTAAGCTATGCACCGAAGAAACGATTAATTTTGACACCCCTATTTTTAATACAGACTATTTACTGCATTCAGATCCATGAACGATTTAAATAATATATTTTAGTAAATAACCTAAATATTAACTCAACTAAGTCTTACAGACTTGTAATAAAATAATTATCATCATTGCTCCTGCCAACCTGAAGGTTAAGAACCATTTTATTAAATAATTATAAAATGATTTTTATGATTATAATGTATATTTTATTTCCTGTCTAGCCGTTTATACCTGGTCTTTCTGTGAAACTTCTACTTAAAGTGTAGCTCACTTATTTCAGTCCTTTTGTTCAATCTTTTTGGATTAAAGTGCTTTTTTGAAAATGCTTTCATTAGCCAAAATAATCTTAATCATTGTTTAAGACTTAATCAAAACACCTTTTTTTTGGGTTTTACATTAATATCTATTGGAAAGTTTTATATCTATAAATGTAAATAAATGTAAACCCCTTTTTAGCATATTCAAGCAAGAAGTATTAGCCAGCCCTAGAGTGATGTTTAAACTCCTAGAATTTGTGCTTATTGCTTTGTATTTAATAGGCCTATTTATTTTATGTTTATATTACCCTCTCATTTACTCTTATTTCTCTCATGCGTCATATATTTAACTCATAATTCCCTTATTGTTTAAAAATGAACTATAGTTTGTAGAGACTGTATTCTGTTTTATTTGAACTGTAAATCTTTTGTTGTTATTGCAATAAAAAAACAAATAAATAAATAATCACGCCATGTGATCGGTCATCATGACAGCAGCAACTTTGAAAAAAGTGTATGCAGCTAGAGTCTTGTTTTGACACATTAAAATATGCTGGTAAGAAATTATTACATTAGATTTTTTTTTTGTGACAACCGACCAGGCCATTAGAAATAATCATTCGTGTTAAGCCATGTGCAAGTCTAAAATTTAATTCATAATGGTCTTAAAAAGTCTTAAATTTAACTTGATTAAACTTGCAGAAACCCTGTTAACCATACCAGCTTAACATGTAAGAGTAAACCTATTGGTTCTTGTAGAAGCCAGAATGCAAGTATGAACCTTACGGAACCTTGTGCATCAAGCAGATATGCTTGAGTTCCATAGTATAAAGCAATCGTGATTAAACCACTCTGTTAACAGTGGCGGCTGGTCAATAGAGGGCGCTGGGGCGCCGCCCCCTTCAAGTTAGACCCCTTTAATATGTTAATATTTATTATCACAAATATTAACAAAATAAATTGATTTAATTATAACATTCTAACATTTATTGTAGTCATACTAACATTTATTGAAAAAAAATGTATGAACAATATTTTTTCATATGTGTACGGGGCGCCGGACTAATGGGATGTAGGTACACAAACTTTTGCAATGCACGTGATATGATGATAAGCTCTAATTGGCCGGTTTTAAATTGTCCTTGGGGCACAGCGCTCTGCGTCCCAAACCCTCCCATTTTTGTTGTTAGAAAGAATCATATTTGTTTTTATATGATTGGCCTTATGTGATTGGACCATTCTCACTTAGACAGTTCAGCAGCAGCTCGTCTGTGCCGACCTTTAATCATAGTGAAAGCAAGTGCAATTTCTCGAGATGAAGGAAAATTCCGCTGTATCTTTGCAAAAATATCCATTCACAAGGCGTGACCAAGTTAGATTTTTTTCTGGTGTTTGCGCCCCCCCCACATTTTTTAACACCAGCCGCCACTGTCTGTTAATATTTTCTGTATTTTTGTTTTTAGTGTAAAATGCATTTTAAAGCATCATTAATTTGGATGAACATGAAGAGACTTTTATGGAATTGCTGAAATTGAATTAAGAAGAAGATAAAAAATGCACTCTGGTGTAGATTAGGGATGCTCCGATCGATCGGCCAGAGATCGGTATCGGCCGATAATCACATTTTATGACTCGATCGGTACTCGCCAATCTGGCCGATCTCATGAACCGATCACAGGTGTCTGTTTACGAGTTTATATGCAGAGGAACCAGACATGTTAGTTGGAGAGCAAAATATTGGAATGGTCTTGCATGTGTTTAGACCTTTTTACATATATAAGAACTGAGAGTTCTGTGTTTTTGACAATATTGCAAGTTCACTAAAACCTGGCTGAAATACAATTAAAAACGTAAAAATAAAAATGTTTTAATTGAATATTTCATAATATACCTTTTTGTAATATACTTACTGCAATAAACAAGTATATATTTATAGATGTGCATTTTAACATCTTATGCATCAAATATGTACTTTTTCTTGATTGAGACATGTCGAATTCTTCTTCGATCATTTGCAATGTTTCCAAATTGCTTTGTTAGTTGTTTTTCTTACCATTTTTTTGTATCTGTTTTATCTATTATTTTCTGTAAAGTTGCTTCTGACCATGACATGTCCACACTAAATGGTTATAAGAGACATGTTTGAGGGATTATATGCAACATTTTTCATTTATTCTCTGAGGTGTAAGGCAAGATCTCCACTTAATTATCATACTTAAGGGGAAAATGTGCTTCATGTATTATAAAGCTTGAAGCATCAGAATCGGTACTCAGTATTGGCCGATCACCATCACAAAGAATCGGTACTTGGTATCGACTGCAAAAATCCTGATCGGAGCATCCCTAGTGTAGATGTTGTTTTAAAACCATGTTTATACCTTAATAACTTTAGTTCTGTTCTAATATATAGTACTGCCATTAAAATCGCAAAAATCTTGAGTGTTATTAGGTTTGAATTCCTCCTCCTCCTCCTCACAACAATCCATTCCAGTAATAGACAAAACACAGCCAGAAACAACATGCTGTATTGTTTTCAAGCAAACTTTTAAGTTCCCTTTTTTCCCTATAGTTCCTCCTGAGATCTAATGTGGAATCATTTTGACAAATTTCCATCAACATTTTAAAAGGATTTATTGGAGAAATGCTTTGTCTCTAGTATAATCCAGTTGTCACCCTTTTTCGACAGCACTTCCTGTTTACGTCCCAGCCATTTAATACAATGTGCGCTTCACAGGCATCCTGGAGAACGCGAGGAAATCCCCTCAGACAGAAATATCATCTCAAACCTGCTAACATGATCTCAGAACTAACATGAATACATCAACCTCTACTTCATTTTTGTTTTGCACTTCCAGTGGGCAAAACAAGACAGGAGTTTTGCACCAAAGTTTAACACTCAACATTCATTTGGGCTTGTTCCAACAACCATGGGAAACTCTAATAATATGTAGAGCAGTGATTGCCGACTTGTCTATCATGATATTGGTAGATCTTGAAAACGACAGAAGAATAAGTACAAGAAATGCATCATGATTAATGTATGTGTCTGTATTTTTCTTGATCCAACTGCAAAATATGAATAATATTACAATGTTTTAGTCTGTTTTTTATTGTTGTCGTAGTTAGGGCTGAATGATTTTGGATAAATTGAGAATCACAATTGTCATTTATGTACACATCTATCTATCTACTAGGCATGGGACGATAACCTTTTTAAGATATACCGCGGTTTGGAAAGTCAAGGTTGTAAAACTGGCAAAATTTTCTGTAATACCGTTTCTAAGATATGTGTAATATTGTGTATATATTTTTAGTTTTTTAGGACAACAGTACCTGCCAATATAGGACAACAGCAGAAAAAAATATCCAAAGATGGCGTTTTTGTTGTAAAGAATATTTAATTGTAAAGAAATCTGTGTTTTTGAAACTAATGAAGACAGCAGGTCAATGATTGATTTTAATTATTCAGCCTGACATGTTTACTGTGCCAAAATATTACAAATCTTTCAAAAAATAAAATATATTGTTTTCAAAGGGGGAAAAAAGTTTTCAGTTTTTTACCCAGACATTTACAAATAATATACTTTAGAGCAGTGATCACGATACCGTGATACCGTGAAACAGTGATATTTTTATCCAAGGTTATCATACCGGCCCATGCCTACTATCTACCTATCTACCTACCTACCTACAGTTGATATAATAAATATATATATATATATATATATATATATATATATACACACACAGTTGAAGTCAGAATTATTAGCCCCCCTGAATTATTCGCCCCCCTTTTTATTTTTTTTCCCCAATTTCTGTTTAACAGAGATTTTCTCAACGCATTTCTAATCATAATAGTTTTAATAACTCATTTCTAATAACTGATTTATTTTATCTTTGCCATGATGACAGTACATAATATTTTACTAGATATTTTTCAAGACACTTCTATACAGCTTAAAGTGACATTTAAAGGCTTAACTAAGTTAATTAGGATAACTAGGCAGGGTAATTAAGCAAGTTATTGTATAATGATGGTTTGTTCTGTAGACTGTAGACGGTTTTAAAAAAATTAAAAACTGCTTTTATTCTAGCTAAAATAAAACAAACAAGACTTTCTCCAGAAGAAAAAAATATTATCAGACATACTGTGAAAATTTCCTTGCTCTGTTAAACATCATTCGGGAAATATTTAAGATTTTTGCAGCCGATACCGAGTGCCGATTCTTTGTCATGTGATCGGCCAATATGAGTACCGATTCTAATGCTTAAAGCTTTATAATGCATTAAGCACATTTTCCCTCTAAGTATGATACTTAAGTGGAGATCTCGCCTTACCTAAAAGAATAAATTAAGGATGCTGCATATAATCCCTTAAACACGTCTCTTATAAACATTTAATGTGGACATGTCATGGCTAGAAGCACCTTTACAGAAAATAATATAACACAGATATAAAAAATTATAAGAAAAATTACAAACAATCCAATTTGGAAGCATTGCAAATGATGAAAGAATAATTCAACACGTGTCAATCAAGAAAAAGTTTGGAGCACATATTTGATGCATAAGAAGTTACAATGCACATCTATAAATCCAAAACTTTTTACTGAAAGGAAATGGGCCTGTTAACTACTGTTTATTGCAATAAGTATATTACAAGAAGTTATGTTATTAACTATTAATGAAAATATGTATGTTTTGAAGTTTTATTTTTCTAATAGTTCCATTTGTATGAATTTTAGCTGTTGTGACTCAAGCGCAACGATCGCTCATGCCCCCACACGTCAATTACCACCTCTCGTGTTGTGGCTGCTGTAGGCTGTATAATATAGGGAGTGCACTTGCATATTCCTTTGCTTGTAAACTCTCAAAAGAACCCCTGCGTATATATAGGAACCCCCCTATATATATATATATATATATATATATATATATATATATATATATATATATATATATATATATATATATGTATATATATATATATATATATATATGTATATATATATATATATATATATATATATATGTATATATATATATATATATATATATATATATGTATATATATATATGTATATATATATATATGTATATATATATATGTATATATATATATGTATATATATATATGTATATATATATATGTATATATATATATATATATATATATATATATGTATATATATATATGTATATGTATATATATATGTATATATATATATATATATATATATATATATATATATATATATATATGTATGTATATATATATACATACATACATACATACATACATACACACACACACACACACACACACACACACACACACACACACACACACACACACACACACACACACACACACACACACACACACACACACACACACACACACACACACACACACACACACATATATACAGGACTTGACATTAACTTTTTTGATCACCAGCCACTGTGGCTTGTAGATTTCCAACATTACTAGCCACTGGCCATTTTCACTAGTCACACTTTTCTTGTTGGGAAAATATATTTTCTATGCATAAATTTGACTGACATGCTAAAATGACTTGATTTAGATGTTGTCTTATGTCCACATGCCTTCTCATTCATTTCACTTCTTTTGTGTATTGTGTATTAGCTTGCTCAGTGTGCATGAGCAAATGGGTTGTGTCGAAATGCAATCAGTTTTTATTTCACATGGCTTTTCAGGGCTCAAAATTAAGGATTCACCAAATTTATCTCTGACCACACCAAATAAGTATTTCTTAGCCACAATTTTTTAATGTGTCAAAACAAGGAAAATATAGCTGTATAGGTGCACTTTTTAATTCAACAAAACTTTTCTTTAAAAAAACGTTACATTTAAAAAAAAAAAAGAATTATTGTCATGTATCTAAAATATGCACAGTAATCTGTCCTGGCTAAAGGTCCCAGATCACCAGTTAACAACACGCAAACGGGGAGTAATCTCCCATTAAAGCGATGTTATTGTAAAAATAATATAATTAAACCATATTAACAAAAATAACTGTAAACAAAAGAAAGCAGGTGAAACATACCGTGTTTGGTAATGAAAGAATGATAACGCACTCACGGTGAATGTTAGGCCTGTTAATAATCTGTTCACAGAATAATTAAAATGAAAGCAGTGACCGCTGCTGCTTACAAAAGAATATGTGTATTTTTTTTCTTGAGCTCTTAAAAGCAGCAGGACTGTGGGTGCACGATCATCGCTCTTTGTCCAGTCTATTTCAAAGGGAACCCATCGCACCAGTTGCGCTTCCTCTAGGCACGGTTGCTTCGCGCAAGTAAACAGTCGCGCGCACGTTTTTTAACAGTCGCGCGCACGTTTTTTAACAGTTGCGCGCATCACATCACCTGTGCGCGTGAGTGATCATTCTCTCGTTCGGTATTTACCTGCTTTCTATTGCTCGCTCGAATAGTTATTTTTGTCAGTCGTGCTGCTTCTCGATTCTAAGATCACATTTGCATGAGTATTGGGCCATGCTTATTGTTGAACCCTGCTTTTAGGAAAACTACAATTTAAAAATGATTTCCAACCAGACAAAGTGGCTAGTGGAGGTGTCTGTCTAACCCGCCAGAGCTGAAATCTACCCGCATTTGGCGGGTGTTAATGTAAAGCCCTATATTATGCCTATACTGTTGGGTAAAATGCTCAATTTCGCAGTGGCTTTTTCACAGACTTTTATTTTGTCCTTTTCTAATGCACAGTAAATAATTACATCAGAATACAGCTTTTCATAATTTTGAATTATTATGTTTGACACCTATGCTTGCAATCTGTCATAGACAACATTTATTAGACCTTTTTTCACTGGTAAATCAGACATTTGTCGTTATCAGAGTCCCTCTTGCATTATAATCAATGTTTTATAGACTAGAGTAGTCTTTTGGTAGACTTTTTATTTATTTTGTATTTATTTTTTCACATTGTATGATCTGATTATTGCTAAAATCACAGTGCATTGCCACCCAAATTTTCACCCCTTTAAATGTCATCCAGGTGCTATATCACAGATTTTCTTGGTTGCATCAATTCTAATTTTTAAAGTAAACTAGTGCTTTTTACATAGTTCAAAACTTTTAAGTTAAAGGTCTCAAGTTGGAAATGCAAATGAAAATAGTAGCTTTATTTTTCAGTTTTTTTTTTTTTTGATGGGTAGATTTTTCCTATCAGTAAGGTCGAGGTTAGGGATCTTGGGCTAAAAATGGTTGGTGACCAATGATATAGAATCTGCTGAATTGCTGAGCTGTTGATCTAATTGTCCTCTTCCCAGAATGCTCTTCTTGTAGTTCTTCTTTTATCGCTCAACCAATATGTTGCCAAGTCCGATATATTGGCCAATATTTGGCTTTTTTTTTTTTTTTCAAATATTAATATCTGCTAATACATTTTTCAGTTTGGCCATTATTTACGAGGAGGGACTTTAATCTTGACTGCATGGTCGACTTTAATTTTGATGCCGCAATTCAATTCACCTTTATTTTCTATAGCGCTTTTACAATGTAGATTGTGCCAAAGCAGCTTCACATAGAAGATTATAATAAATTGAAACAGTGTCAGTTCAGTTTTCAGTGTTTAAGTTCAGTTCAGTTTAGCTCCGTTCAGTGTGGTTTAATAATCACTACTGAGAGTCCAAACACTGGGGCGCAATTCCATTGATGCGCAGCTCTACAGATCCCGAATTATGCAAGCCAGTTGCGACAGCTGCGAGGAAAAAACTTCACCAATTGGCTAAAGTGAAGAATTTTAAAAACCTCGAGAGAAACCAGGCTCAGTTGGGCACGACCATTTCTCCTATGGCCAAACGTCTTGTGTAGAGCTGCAGTCTAGGCGCCGGAGGCTGGAGAATGCTGGACCTTATCGAAGACTCGTCTGTCCCTGGAGCGTCACAGGAATCAGTCTCATGCTTTCCACTCCTCCATGACCACCACAGCAGCTGCTCAAGATACGGCCTGGTCCAGGATTATGAAAACCTTGGCATCATCTAGTCGCTGGTCTTGGATCGCATCAGTGGTGCTGCCTAGTCTGAGGGCCTCGGGATGAGTATCCCCAGGTGGAAATAGAGAATAAAGAGAATAATTAGCATAGCTGCTGCTCATAGTGTATATAAACGAGATGCAAAAAACTGTGTGGGACACACTCATGCGACATACCGCTAAGTGATGCACTGAGTGTATGCTTTGCTAAAAAGGTTTTTAATCTAGTTTTGAATTGCGAGAGTGTGTCTGAGCCTCGGACATTATCAGGAAGGCTATTCCAGAGTTTAGGAGCCATGAATGAGAAGGCTCGACCTTATTTACTCGATTTTGTTATTCTAGGTACTACCAGAAGCCCTGAGTTTTGAGATCGTAAAGAGCGAGTTGGATTGTAGCGAGACAGAAGGTTGTTTAGATAAACAGGAGCTAGATTATTTAAAGCTTTATAGGTAAGAAGCAATATTTTATATTCAATACGAAACTTAACAGGCAGCCAGTGTAAGAAGGATAAAATTGGGGTGATATGAACATATTTTCTAGACCTGGTAAGAACTCTGGCAGCTGCATTTTGTACTAGCTGAAGTTTGTTAATAGAGGATACTGGGCAGCCAGCAAACAGAGCATTACAGTAATCCAGCCTAGAAGTCATAAAAGCATGGACTAGCTTTTCTGCATCTGATATGGATGGCATACTTCGTAACTTAGCAATATTTCACAGATGAAAGAAGGCAGTTTATGTGACATGGGATATATGATTTTCAAAAGTTAAATTTTTAAAAAGTGTCTAATATGACACCCAGGTCTTTTATAGTAGAGCTAACGCTAACTTTGTATCGCTCTGGCGCAGTGAGCAGCAGTGCCTGTCTTAGCAAAATGTGCTTTGATTATCCCTTTTGCTCACTGTTGTCATTCAGTTTAATCTAATAAAGATAGAAGTTTGTCTAATAGTCACTACTGTTTAAGCAAAATAATTAAAATGTATACCAAAAAGTATAATGATTGTTGTAAGTAGCAATAAAGCAAAAAAAAAGCTTTATTTTAAATTAAAATTTAATTCAAATGTAATTATTAATTTAAATAAATATAGACTACCTGCCACCCTGCATTCCAAGATATCAGCGTAGGCCTGGATGATGTCATTAAGACAGTGTGAGCTGTGTACTTGTGTTAAAGAGGCCGTTTCCTCTTCTTGATTTACACTAGAGTATGTGCGTCCAAGTCATGACACAGCAGCTCACGCAGGGCTGGAGTGCTGATTTCCAAACATTGACAGATCCAGTGAATTGCATCATGGTTGGCTTTCAGTTGTCCCTGTGCTGACCTGACCCATTTCCACCGAACCGCATGACAGCATGAGGAACCTGGAGACACCCAGTGCCGGAGCGCAGCAGTCTGATCATCCGTGTTAACAGTTTTAAACATTGTACAATGGTTTGAAGTTTTAGCATATAGGCCACACAACTGGAGCAATATAAATATCTTTTTTATTTACGATTTCTGTTAGTTCTATGAATGGATTTGTTAGTTTATTGTTCATTTTGAACATGTAAAAACTAAACGGAAATATGTTTACAGTCTTATTGTTTTATTGTAATTCTTCAGCAAAGTTGAATGTTTGCACAGAATATTTTTTTTGTTGATTTTTATTTTTTGTAATTTCATAATTTTGTAATGCGACATGGTTTTTGGTGCCAGACGGGCTGGTCTGAGTATTTCAGAAACTACTGATCTACTGGGATTTTCACACACAACCATCTCTAGGGTTTACAGAGAATGGTCCGAAAAAGAGAAAATATCCAATGAGCGGCAGTTCTGTACGCGCAAATGCCTTGTTGATGTCAGAGAAGAATGGCCAGGGGTGCGTTTCCCCCGTTAGCCAACTAAGGTCGCAATTTCCGTTCTACAAACATAGTTCTTTGATTTGCCGTTTCCCAAGTCCATCGTTCCAACGAACATTCGCAAACTGCGTCGCAAACTTGTGCACTTGCAACTACACGTCTGGAGCTGTAGTTAAAAACATAGTTCCTGGCTGTGTTCTATTCCCACTTATCCCCCCTATGCCCTATTCGTTTAGAACATTCTAACATTTTAAACTTGGAATAATTAAAAATAAAAAAGCATTAACGTCATCTCTCTTAGGTGTAATTTGCTTTCAAAGTATTTTTACAGTTCAGTTTTAGCGGTCTTTATGTTTACAATTGCGCTCCCTTCACAGTGCACTTTTGAAAACATTTATGTCATTTTGAACACAGCCTCATGACCAAAGCTACAGGTGACCTATTATTTAAAAGCGGAATTTACGTTATGTCTCCAAAGCTTGTGAAAACAAAAAACGCAGCATACATTAATGCTTTTAATTTCCAGTAAGTTATTTATTAAAGGGCCATGAAACCCCCCTGTCTCAGCAGGGTGTTGTCACACCTCTAGTTTGAAAAAAGTCAGGAAAGTTGGGCGTGTCCAGCTCTGGGAGTGTGGGAGTGTCGGGGGAGGGAAAGAGGGTAAGATTTGCATAGAAGGGAGTTTCCATTTGGCCATGTGCTGATCACAGGCAAAAGAAACACGGAGGCTAATTTGATACCGCACGGCGAATGGGAGAAAAAAAAATCCTCCGCATTTCTCTGTAACTTATGCCCTCGGTAGGTAGCGTCAGAAAGCCTTGTGTGCATAGACTATCCTGTCACAAAATGCGGCGAAAATCCTGCACGACGGGAATAGTTTGTGTTTACATGTTTACACTCGGAGAGCAGCATTTACAGCGGATCTTTCAGTCTATAGTATTGTACTGTAATATTGCAGTGATATTAACATACTGTAAACTTAGTAACTAAATCATTTTGACTGAGGTATTTCTTTAAAAACTAATAAAGCACTGCTGACAATACGACAAACTTTGCAATCTGGGTTAAACAAAGAACACTGCACACACTTACCTAATCTGTAGCGACAGGACAATCAAACTGGAGCGGTGTCTTTTTATTAAAAGGAGACGAGCGGCAAATCCGCATTTCACTATTTCCAGATGCGAAAAACTCTCGGGTAAAAATGTTCCTTACAAACGAATTTCTGTCGCGTGTCGCGTGCACTGTAATCCACACATGAGTCCAGCAGCTCTCTCATAGAGGGAAAATGAAAACAAAACCTTGTTGCAGCACACCGACGACCCATGTCTCCAAATTCGTGTTCTTTCACTTGTTTTAGCAACACAACGTGGCGTCTCTCTGCCGTCTGTACAGTGTAAACAGTCTCCGGAGCTATCATGCATATTAATGAAGTTTCACGTCATACACAATAGAGCGCGCTGATTGGTTTGAAGCACGTCTTCTCATGAATAAATGCCGCACACTCAGATACGTCAGAATGTCCTCGAAAAGACAGACAGCCACTCTCCTGGCTGGATTTACCCCTATGTATCTCATGGCCGTGACTTAGCTTCAAAAATTCGTTTCAAACCGGAAGAACGAATTTGCTCAAAATAACGCAAAAACAACCAATTTTCACTTTTTAGTGCAATATATGTGTCCTAATAGTGTTTATAGCAGCGTGGGACACATATATGACTGTCAACAGCTCAAAAAAAGTGTTTTGGTGTTTCGTGACCCTTTCTATCTGTACTGTATATGACCTGTTGATTAGAACATTTCTGCAGTGGTTTGCATGCCAAATTGTAAAAGTAGACTTTTTCAAACAAAATTAAAAATAAATAAACAATATTCTACTTAATAAAAATAATAATAATAATCATCATCATTAATATTATTAAAGTATGATTTTTTTCATTTCCTAATAAAATTAAAATATAAAATTTCATTTTTTAATAAATAGCCTCATTATTTATATGATTTATATATGATATTAGAATGCGTGTTAGCTTTTGTAAGTGATTTTATGTTTTAGAATAGAATATGTAATGTTCTGAATAATATTTGTAAAGGAAACACAGGCCCTATATGTACCATTTACATATATTTCAGTTAATAAGGAAAGCAAGTGCATGTTTTTACCAAAACTAATATTGGATTTTATTTTAAATGCATGTGCGTGTAAAACAATATAATTTGCACAAAGAAATGATGGGGTTCTTCTCTAAAGAAGTAGTTTCTCCACCCTGTTTAGAGCACCATTATGGACATTTTACATTACAACTAACGTGGTTCAAACGATGGACCTGCGACAGAGAAACTACGGGTTTGGGGAAACACTCATCACTACATCGTTCTTTTCCCAAATGATGCATCGTACTATGATAGTATTCAGCCGAGTTATGTCATTGTTTGGGAAACACACCCCAGATTGGTTCCAGCTGATAGAAAGGCAACAGAAACTCAAATAACCACTCGTTACAACCGAGGTATGCAGAAGAGCATCTCTGAATGCACAACATGTCCAACCTTGAGTCGGATGGGCTACAGCAGCAGAAGTCCACACCGGGTGCCACTCCTGTCAGCTAAGAACGGGAAACTGAGGCTACAATTTGCACAGGCACACCAAAATTTAACAATAGAAGATTGGAAAAACGTTGCCTGGTCTGATGAGTCTCGATTTCTGTTGCGACATTTGGATGGTAGGGTCAGAATTTGGCATTAACAACATGAAAGCATGGATCCATCCTGCCTTGTATCAACGGTTCTGGCTGCTGGTGGTGGTGTAATGGTGTGGGGGATATTTTCTTGGCACACTTTGGGCCCATTAGTACCAATTGAGCATCGTGTCAACGCTATTTCCAATAAGATAACGCGCCATGTCATAAACCGCGAATCATCTCAGACTGATTTCTTGAACATGACAATGAGTCCACTGTACTCAAATGGCCACAGTCACCAGACTCACCAGAACACCTCTGGGATGTGGTGGAACGGGAGATTCACTTCATGGATGTGCAGCTGACAAATCTGCAGCAAAACCACTTCCAAGTATGGGTTTAAATCCGATAAATACATCTAAAAACACATGTATTTGATTTCCTTTGTCATTATTCTGCAACAAAGCTGTCAGTTGTTCTGTTTGTTTATCATTCACTGATTGATTTAATAGGCGGCAGCATGTCTGACAGGATGTATTTGCACTTGTAGATCTAATGCAGATATGCCATGTTTCGTTCCATGTGTCTATATTCGCTGAAGACATAACTGACATTCACTTCTATAAATATCAGAGCTGAAGCATTGAGACACAGCTGTGTTGGTGTTTCTTAGTAAAACGGGAGGGCGTGAGCTGTTGCTGAAACCGTGTTTTGTAAGAATGATGGAGAAACTGCTCATCATCTTCCAGTTACTTGCCAGTGTTTTTGTTTTTGAGTGATTTTGCCCTTTCTCATCTTGGTAATATCACTATATAGAACAAGCAACAATCCAAAATGTTTACAGTTTGTTTGTAGTATCTACTAAAATAATTAAATCTAGAAAACATATATCTTTAATCGTGTATCATTTTTAACAGTGGCCTATATTGTTTGCTTCATCTATTGCAAAACAAAAAGAGTGATACATAGGAAGTGACATAATTTGCCTTTCTACAGCATGGTGTGAAGTATTTACACAAATTAATGTTGACTAATTTTGAGGGGGAAAGAATGAACTGATAATAGTAGTTTAAGCTTCTACTTGCATACTGCTCTGTAAAAGGAAAATATCACAAGCATGTGTTAAAGGAGTTTGTGGCCCAAGAGTAGTTTCCACAAACACTGCATGTAATCTAGTGTCTTCACATGGTGACACAACAAAAATGATCTGCTCTTCTGGCCCATAAATGTTTTTCTCATCAATTAATTCTTCAATCATCAAGCAGTAAAAACTGATTTTTATCATAATATTGCAGCTAGGGCTGGGCCGATAAACAATGTTATATCGAATCGTGATCAAATTTATGTCAATACGATGATAAGCTCTGGCTGTTTTTACTCTGTATTGATCTAAAAGCCAATCACACAGCAGAAAAGTGCAACAATGGGAATCTAAAAGTGTGCTGATATTAGAGATGTATTGAATTTTCGGCCACCATTTAATGAACCCTCCAATTTTTGTGGCTTCAGTCATTGTTGGGGGTAATCTTTTCAAATCTGGTAGCATTAACAACTTCTATCGAAATATATATTGTTAGTGTTCAAAATGGAAAATAAATATCGAGATTGCATTTTTGCCATATCGCCCAGCCCTAATTGTAGCCCTTGTTGTAAATTTACAGTAAAAGTTAGTATCTAAACTATTTTTCAGTTTTAGTTTTGTGTTTTTAAGTCTTTTTATCAACAAAAAAATATGCAAACAACTGGCGTTTTATAGAGAAGATCTTTCATTTTAAAGCAAATCTTAATAGTTTCATTCATTTAAAAGTTTACTTTTTTTGGCAACGGAGAGCTGGGGTTTGTCAATTCATTAAATATGACACTACCATAGAACTTTGAGAACCTCTACTTTAAAGTTCAAAATCTAATATTATATGAAATCCCTGCAAGCTACAATATAAAATGGGCCTCAGCGAGCTCTGTGGGGCGTCACGTCATTTAAAAAAAAAAATAATTAGGAGACAATTAGGAGAAGGATCATGTTGTCTTAGTTCGTTTTAGCCCTGGGCTGACCAAAAAATGGACATATTTGTAATTCATCCTCCACAAAAAAGATCAAGTCTCACTGATTTGCCTTCAGCTAATGGCCTGTTTCCACTAATATAACATCTCAACATTCACAAATATACATTTCTGACATTCAAAAACAAAACAAAAACAAATCAGTGACCAATATAGCCACCTTTCTTTGCAAGGACACTCAAAAGCCTGCCATCCATGGATTCTGTCAGTGTTTGGATCTGTTCACCATCAACATTGCGTGCAGCAGCAACCACAGCCTCCCACACACTGTTGTGTACTGTTTTCCCTCTTTGTAAATCTCACATTTGATGATGGACCACAGGTTCTCTATGGGGTTCAGGTCAGGTGATCAAGGACGCCATGTCATTAGTTTTTGTTCTTTTAGACCCTTTCTTGCCAGCCACGCTGTGGAGTACTTGGACGCGTGTGATGGAGCATTGTCCTGCATGAAAATCATGTTTTTCTTGAAGGATGCAGACTTCTTCCTGTACCACTGCTTGAAGAAGGTGTCTTCCAGAAACTGGCAGTAGGACTGGGAGTTGAGCTTGACTCCATCTTCAACCCGAAAAGGCCCCACAAGCTCATCTTTGATGATAACTGCCCAAACCAGTACTCCACCTCCTCCTTGCTGGCGTCTGAGTCGGACTGGAGCTCTCTGCCCTTTACCGATCCAGCCACGGGCCCATCAAGACTCACTCTCATTTCATCAGTCCATAAAACCTTAGAAAAATCAGTCTTGAGATATTTCTTGGCCCAGTCTTGACTCTTTAGTTTGTGTGTCTTGTTCTGCAAGATATCTCACTATTTTTGAATTTTTGGAGCCTGTCAAGTCCTTCTTTTGACCCAAAGGAAAGGAAGTTGCCTAATAATTATGCACACCTGATATAGGGTGTTGATGTCATTAGACCACACCCCTTCTCAGTACAGAGATGCACATCACCTAATATGCTTAATTGGTAGTAGGCTTTCGAGCCTATACAGCTTGGAGTAAGACAACATGCATAAAGAGGATGATATGTCTAAATTCAGGCTAATAATTCTGCACTCCCTGTATAGTTTGCACAATACAAATTAAAAAAACTAATATGAATTTCATCAATTAATGTGTTTATGCCTTTATAAAGATAGTCATGGTGATGTTTACTTTCACCGTCTCATTTAGAGAAACTCCTGAGATAAATAAGTTCTATCTCTGAACTTTAATAATAAATCTATATAAAATGCTGCGCCCATTCCCACCTCCAGTCGCAATGGCTTCTGGGACTTCTTGAGCGAGTTTTGCGTTCAAGTCGGCATCAGTGCCTCTTCTATATCAAGAACACATCCGGGAACTTTCACGCATCCTTCGTTCTTGCGGTCTTGAGTTTTGGAACTGACCTTTGGCAGTCGATGATGACATTACATGAGAACATGAGGACGCAAGAATGCTGAAGAACACGTATTGAGAAACAGCCAACAAAAGCAGTTAAAGTTTACTTCCTGAGTTTCTTCCTGGTGGCGTATTTGTATTTTTTGTCCCAAAGTGCCATCTGGCCTTTCAGAGGAGATTTACTACTGATCTTGCCACAGCCATAACACCCTGCAGCTCAAGACCGGTTACTCACTGAAGCTAAGCAGGGCTGAGCCTGGTCAGTACCTGGATGGGAGATCACAAAAAAACGATGTTGCTGTTGGAAGTGGTGTTAGTGAAGCCAGTAGGAAGCGCTCAACCTGTGGTCTGCGTGAGTCCTAATGCCCCAGTAAAGTGAAGGGGACACTATACTTTCAGTGGGTGCCGTCTTTTGGATGAGACGTTAAACCGAGGTCCTGACTCTCTGTGGTCATTAAAAATTCCATGGCACTTCTTGTAAAGAGTACCCTGGTGTCCTGGCCAAATTCCCTCGATCGGCCCTTACCCATCATGCCCTCCCAATCATTCTCATCCCCCGAATTGGCTCTATCACTGTCTCTCCACTACTCCTATAGCTGGTGTGTGGTGAGCACACTGGCGCTGTTGTCCTGTGGTTGCCGTCGCATCATCCAATTGGATGCTGCACACTGGTGGTGGTGTGGAGAGACCCCCCCTCATGATTGTGAAACGCTTTGGATGTATGGCCATACACAATAAATATAAATACACATTACATTACATCTCAGAGTCATGTTTCCCTGACAAGATGTGCATGACAGCTTTTGCTAAATTGTGATTTTGATTTAATGTCCATTTGTCATGCAACCCTACGAAAGCAAGAACTTGCATGACTACATCTATCCATTGGAAAACCATTTAGGAATTGTCTTCCCCTTTCGTACTTATTTCCACGTCATTTCTACAGTTACTTTATTCAACACTCATTTTGTAAGTCCATTCCTCTATTAGTCTCTTCATGGGATTTTTACTTCTTTCACTGTGGCACATGAGTCAGTGTGGCTTTATTATACTTATATTATGAATTAAAGGTGTAGTATGTAGGATTGAAGTGGTTGAACTCGGTATTGCAGTCTGAATTCAAAATATTGTAACAGGGTTTTTTTTTTTTACGTGGTGTGATGCATACACAAGTTGTCAAATAGATGACAACAAAAGATCACGAACATGCCTGAAGTTTGAGCCTTATGCTGTGTTCACACCAGACGCGGCACGCGTGGATAAATCGCACTATTGGAGCATAAATAGACGCCTGAACATTTTGAGTTTACTTGCTTCATTCGCGCGTCAAATTCGCTTCACAATAGATGCAGATTCGCGTCATGGGCAGGGCTTTTGTCTGCCCGGTGACCGATTGGATACGCGGCCGGCCGGAAGTGCGATATGCACATTAATATAGCAGCATTTTTTTATGACACTGTATAACAATAATTAATATTTTTACAGTACTGTGACGGTTGAGTTTAGGGTTGGGGTGGGGGGGTAGGGGTTAAAAAATACAATTCATTGGGTAATTTAATAGATAAAATAAATAATACTCTGTACAACTACTGTGTTTACGCTTCTGTGACGGTTGGGTTTAGGGTTGGGGTGGGGGTAGACGTTAATAAAATACAATAAATTGGAAATTTCATAATTAACATAAATAATTCTCGTTAACTTCCGGCCGCAAACGTATCCAATCTAGCAACAACCTGACTCTAGCTTCATTGCTAAATGGCTAACATGGATCATATTGGGAAAATATCTGTGTTTATGTGCTTTTGGAAGGCTGATAAACACAGTTGATTCGTTTGGAGCTGTGTCTGAGTCCACTAGATCCTTTCAGAGGTGCACCCAGCTCTGCGAGTTCATCAACTCCTCCAGAAACTAAACCTGGATGATAGAGGCTTCCAGCGGTCCTTCTGGCTGAGCTGAGCCCAGTTTGATGAACTGTTGTTCAGTATCTGCAAGTGGATTTTCCACCAGGACAACAACAGGCGATACGTCATACTCGCACCCCTACAAGAGCAAGCTCCTGATTGGTTAACGTGGCATAAATGACCGCTTAAGTTCAAATTTATACGCGCTTTGACTGAGTCAATCGTGCAAAATGCTCAACTCGCGCCGCAGGATGTCTATTCGTGTCTTTCCATTGACTTAACATGTAAATCACCCATGCTTGACGCCTCATCAGTGTCTGGTGTGATCGCAGCATTACACTGTAAGCTGATTAGCTAATGTTTACATTCATAATATATTTAATTGTTTGCAAAACAACACTTTTTGTGGACTTTTATATCTTCATCTCTGAGGCTTTCCCTGAAAGGTCCCATTTTTTTGCCACATCTGCATATATTGTGGCAGCATTCATCATTGAATCTGGGGTGCTGAAATATAATTGGGTAAACTGGCAGTGAGCGGGTTAAGCCCTGCTCACACTGTGATTTCAGTCTGAGACAAATTTGTGAAATCCTAAAATATTCCTACGCTAAAATCTGTGGTCTTTGATTGTTGCTTTCACATGTCCACTGACAGCAGCTTAGTGGCCGTTACAATCTGACTTTCACTATGATGAGGTTTTGGCAGTTTCAGAGGATTTTAGACACTTTCCTGCAGTGTGACTACAGCTATGACAAGCAAACTAGTGTGGGGAAATGTACAAAAAGAAATCTGATTTTATTGAGGCACAGTGCAAGCAAAATTAAAGATATAGTTTGTCTGGATGCTTCGATCATTATTTTTGCATCTGATACCAAGTACCGATTCCTTGTAGGGATGGGCGATATGGCCTAAAATCCATATTGCGATATACATTGCAGCCTCCTGCGATAACGATATATATTGCGATATATAAATTATAATAGAACCATTTCAGAACAGGTTACATAGACCCTTAGGAAAGCCAAACTGCTATTTTTTTTTAAGAAATAAAGAAACTTTGCATGTCATTTTGAGAACATTTTTTGTGCAAAAGCAAAACTGTAATTAAACAACACAATGTTGCAGATAAATAAACTAAATGTAGTGCCTTTTAGAAAGAAAGACTTTTCTTTTAAGTCCTTGGTTCCTAAATGCCAAGTTGCAGAGAACAAAAAAAATGGTGTCTTTTTAGTTAAGGAACTTACACTGTACTGAATTTACTTCGTTTTAATTAGTCTAATAAAATTGTGTATTGCAGATACTTTAAATAAAAACAAATTTCAAACCTGCAGCCTAAGGTAACACATTTAATTTTAAAAAATTTTGATCTCCTAATGAAATTAAAACTGCTGTCAATTAATAAAGGAACGGACACTGTGAATTAGGGCTATACTTCCAGTATTAGGCATGGCTATTTTAAATAAAGAAAATTCCTTCATTCTTTCCTTCTGCCCCAAAGTAACACCATCTTTTCTATATAACTTTAATGACCTTCAGCAACAGAATAATTTCTTATTGATTTCTTATTCTTATTTAACAAACAAATTAAAAAAAAAGTTTGTTTCTTTTCAGTGAGCACCACTGACAGGTCAAATCTGCTTTCTTTCTCTCCCTCTCCCTCTCCCTCTCTCTCTGTCTGCTGCAGTGTTGATGCTGCTGAGAGATTAAGATGCACCAGCCAAAGTTTGCGTATAAAGTAATGCAAAAATGAATACAATTAATATCGAAAGCAAAAGCAGAATCTCGGACATGTCCGGTTGGTAAAGTCTAGATTGGATACGCGCGCGGCCGGAAATGCGATATGCACATTAATATAGCGGCATTTTTATTTACTTTCACGTCAAGCGGTCTTTACATTGTTTTGTTAACGTTGCTAAGCAATGCATGGCACCGAATGGGGTAAAGTCTAGATTGGATACGCGGCCGGCTTTGCTCTTAATTTCGCAGGTAGATTACGTCATCAAACATGCATTATATGCAATAGAATTAAAATCTCTATCGTAGGCCAATTTTGTATCGTTTATATCGCATATCGTTTATATCGCCCATTACTAATTCCTTGTCGTGGTGATCAGCCGATACTGAGTACAGATTCTAATGCTTCAAGCTTTATAATACATAAAGCACATTTCCCCTCTAAGTATGATACTTAAGTGGAGATCTCTCCTTATCTAAGAGAAAAAATTAAGGATGTTGCATATAATCCCTTCTAAGTATACATGGGAATCCCAATTTCCGCAGATTCTGTTTGACCTTACTTATAAGCCATATAAGCCACTTCTGATACCAAATGATCAACTAGAAGTCAAGTTATTAAGTGTTGTTCCTAAAACTTGGATAGGCGACAAGACTTTTGTCAGGCAGTGTACTTCCAGCCAGGTTTTAGTAACCTTGCAATATTGTCAAACACGCAGAACTTTCTGTTCTTGTATATGTAACAACCACAAAAAAGGACATTCCAATATTTTGCTCATCTACAACTATTGATAGGTGCACAGTGATCGCAGCTCCGGAAAGTCTCACAGCAGTTCGATGAGAGAGAAAAGGGGATTTACACTCTATCTTTACAGCTCTATTTAATTAACCTAAGAAATGTAATGCTTGGAGCATCATTGTACCTCTCGTGATCCGTTCTCTTGCTCATTCATTCTTGCCACCATGATTCCTAGGGTATTTTAACTACTTTGCGAGGATCATGGAGCTGATATGAATATGTGGGAAACTCACAGAGGTCATAAGGTTGGATGATAAACTAGATAGAGGCTTTCACTCACGTCTCAGCAGCTCAAAACACTGGATATACAATGGTTGCAACAAAGACACCATCATTAGCGCCAATAAACTGTGATCACTCATGCCTACAAACATCATTTACCTCCTCAGGTGTTGTAGTACTGCTGATGTATAAAGGCTGGTGTATACGTCTGCGTCAAGCGCACGTGTATGCTATGGCGCAGCCTATGCGTGGACGCACGACCCTCACCGTGGCCGTCGGCGTCGCTGATGCGTACCTCTCAAAAAATGTAACTACACGTCGCAATGATGCGTAGCGCAAGCTCTGTGATTGATCGGCTTGGTAGCACTGACAAGTGTGGGCGGGACCGAGCGAGCCTGTTGGAGCGAGTGTTTACAAGTGTCGAGTTCCGTGAAGAAGCTCCAGATGAAAAGTTTTGTTTGGTGTTTACCTTATGATTAAAGTTGTTGCACGTCTGCCGGTTCCCGCCACAAAATGAGCCACTTGTACATTAAGGAAGCATTGAAAAAAAAAAAACACCAGAGAAGAAACTCGACACAGAGGAACATAAACACCTACTGCCAGCTAGCGTTTCGGAAGTGTTATTGCAGAGCAACCGAAACGGCGCGCAGAAGTATAAATGCACGGCAATTCGCAAGGCATGCGCCGTGGGTCATGCCGATTACTCGATGCAGAAGTATAAACCAGGCTTAAAATGAATGTTATTTATAGATATGAAATGAAAACTATGTATAATGCAGGTGTGCAACCGCATCTCCTTTGCATGTAAACAAATTAACAAACACTTGCGATCGGTTAATGAGATCAGCCAAATCAGCGAGTACCGATCGAGTCATGAAATTTGAATATCGAACAATACCGATCTCTGGCCGATCGATCCCTAATAGTTTGTTTATAATGAGGTATGATTTCAGAATGCAGGATAGTGAAAGTGTTATAGATGGATGATGTCAAACTGCGTTTGCCGCATCTTCATTGTCATTCAGTCTTGTGTTATGACAACTAAGATCTTACAGTGTGACATGGGAGTCATGTTCGTGCAGTCTAACATGCTACAATTATTTAGAATTATTACAAATCGCACAATGTGAGGCAGGCTTTACACAGATCAAAACAAAGACAGACTTTCTGGCACTGAACACACCTTTTTAAAGGAGAATAGCTGACTTCAGCATTGTTTTTCTGATAAACAAATTGTGTTCATTTAGCATGTATATTAAAAACATCTGCAAATATATGCTATTTTTATGATTAAAAACTTACATACAGCACCATTAATATCTGGCAGAGAAGAGGATGGGGGAAATGAAAGGGTATCGTGATGCTGATCTGTTCTTTAACAGGAAATGGTTAGGGTTAGGGTTAAGTCTCATCCTTCCTCCCATCGACTAGAGGTAACATCACTGTATTGCTGTGAGCAGAAGGTAGAGGAGTGGCCATGATTGAGCAAAGTAGTCAGTGACCCATACTGACTAAACATCAGGGGAAACCTGAGGAAATGCAAGATTCTTTGATTTAAAGAGTACTTATTTTAAAATTCAGACGCACATACCTGCTTTGAAGGGACAGAAATTACTTTGGGCACTGAAGCATATGAAAGTCATGTCTGTAAGTGATTGAATGTTGTGTTCAAAACATTGACTGATAGACGCGGCTTTCAAATGCTCCAGTGTCCATGTGTTCGTGTAAACCGTTGATCATTGGAGCCAATCACAGTCATATCTGTTGAGTGTTTGAACACGATGGACAATCAGCAGTGTTCAAGAGTGCACTCATCAGTGCTACAAATGCAAGTGGAAAAGGCTGCAATTGTCATATTTTTACTAATTTCACTACAGGCTCATAGGATTTTCTGAAAGTATCTTGACCAAGTAATTAAAAAGCAAATCTTCTAATAGGATAAGAGAACTCAGTCACCACAAGTAATGCCACCTCAATGTAGACTTTAAAGCGGACCTACTGTATTATGCAAACATCACTTTTATAAGGGGTTTAAGGCAAGCGGCAACCTCCCGCTCTCCCTCGGGAAGCCAATACGGAAGTAACTGAAACTGCAATTCATCGAAATTCTGCTAGTCCTGGCTCCATAATAGAGCAAATTTCTATTGAGCCCACTGTTAGAATGGCCAACTTTACAGCAGAAAAAAAGGTGTTTACAGCCTGGTACAAAGAACGATTTTGGTTCATTATTTCTGTGGTATTTTGAGCTGAAACTTTACATACACACTCTAGAGACATCAGAGACTTATTTTACATCCTGTAAAAATGGGCATAATAGGCCCATTTAAACTCGAAGATGAAAAAAAGGTGGAAAAGCTCAAAATTAGCTAGTTATTTTCTACAATTGAAGCTAAAAGATGCAAACGTTGTCTAAATTGATGTTCAACACACACAACTCTGTTAAAATAACACTGAAAATGTAGGCTTCATGACTCCAATTTTAATGTAATGAACATCCTTTAATTTCTTTATACTACATTTTGACGTTTTAAACCAGTGGTCCTCAAACTGTGGTTGGCCTTCCTTCCAGTGGTACGCGGAAGAATCGCTGAATAATAAAAAAATAAAATGAACACATTTTTAACCCTTTGACGCGTACGATAACACCGAGACTCATGTGATCAGACAGCATTGGCTGGTCCCTGAAGTGTACGATTATGCTAGTGTACTTTTAATGTTTACTTTAGTGATGCATCGCATCATCAGATGTTAAAAATCCGTCCGCTTGGGGCAGAGCCAGAGGAATTTGCGCTCGGCACTTACAGAGCAGATACACACGCTAGAGAAGCCCTCCTGCTTCAATTCATGGATTTTCCCCATGCTGCATCACTGGTAAAAATAATTATTACACATGTTAAATGTGTGCTCGTAGTTGTGTAAAATAATGCGTGTTTTCGATATATAAAGTTGTTTGTTTTGTAAAGCAACGTACGCGGCTTCTGGTTTAGTTTGTTATCTCAGATTTATTTTGGATGTGATTCAAATGGCGCGAGACACAGAACGTAGACTCAAGAAACTTTGCCATGCTTAAAGCTTAGAGGAAGAATATAATTAAAATTATTCTTCGTGTGCACAGACGGAGGGACCGCAAACCGTACCCGAGTCTGCTTGAAAACAGTGTTCGGTGCTCGGTTAACGTGAACTTCACGGTTCACTTATGTGATCTCATTCGCACCAGATCGCAGAAATAATGCACACATGAATTGGTAAAGCACTGTGTGCATTTAATCACTCGCTTTCTGAAACACATAGGCCTACTGTAAATGACCTGCAGCAGATCTAATTTCTAATTTAAGTAATTCCAAATCATATATTTAAAATACAAGTTTAGATTTCAAAGATATACAAATATGTCATATGTACATGCAACTTCTAAATTGCAACTTGCAAAACTTTCAAAATCTATAAAATATTAAAATTTTAAATTTTATTATATATATATATATATATGATATAGCCTATATTTATCAGGTCCAAGCAATATTTCCAGGTTTTGATGAATAAGCTATACATTAATACTTAATACAGCAGTTTTCTTTTTACTTTTTAAGAACAGTGCCATTTTTATGAACGTTTAAAAGCATATTCTAATTTAAATGAATTTGTTTTGTTTTTGTCTGCAAACACAGTTAATGTTCAAACTATTTATAATGTTTAAAGTGGCTGACAATAATACATATTCTTAATAATAGGAATTAATCTGCCTCGTTTTTTAACTGTGCAGTGCTGCAGCTGCTTAATTAGGCCTACTACGCTTCTGTATTTCAATACTGGTCATGGTACTTGGAGAGACAATATTTGTCTGAGGTGGTACTTGGTGAAAAAAGTTTGAGAACCACTGTTTTAAACATTGGCGGCAGGTAACAAATGAACAAAAATATTGTCGTCGTCATCTTCTAATTAGTATCTTGTAAAAACAGCAGTCTTTGTGACTAATGACTCTTGGCAGCAATTTCTTAGCATCATGCTAATGTTATGCCTACAGTCTTTATGTGAATGTGGAACTTGAAAACGGAAAAGGAACTGTGCCGTTTTTAGAGCTATGGGATCATATGACACATGAAACATTAGCCATTATTAGATGGCATATTTCAGCTCAGCAGGGCATGCTGGACCACTTTTAGGTTATTGTGTCATTTCCTCTATAATTGCCTAACACATATTTGTCTTTCCCACAGTTTAATCATACCCAACATTAAGAGGCTTCTCTGTAAAATATAGGGTGTCTTAAAGTATTTTAATGTTTTTGTTCTTCATCAATTCAAGAAAACGAATCAAATTTTTCTACTTTAATAATAATAATAATAATACATTCTAGCAAACATTATTCAGACCTATTCATCATTTCCTCCAATAGCTTCAATATTTTCCCAGACTTTCTGCAGCAGTTTCTTCACTTCCTGCAGGTTTCCGTGTAAGGAGGATGTTTGAGTATAATGTCACAGTTTACTTTATTTCTGTCATCCTCACCTACATAAACGGACCATGAGTGTCTTGCACCTCACTAGTAGGCCTGTCACGATATCTATATTTGTTGTACGATATATTGCACCAAATATATTGCAATAAACAATATTATTGTCATTTGAAGACCCTTTTATGCTATTATACAGTTGAAGTCAGAAATATTAGCCCCCCTGTTTATTTTTTTTTCCCCAATTTTTGTTTAACGGAGAGAAGATTTTTTTTCAACACATTTCTAATCATAATAGTTTAATAACTCATTCACTTAATAACTCAACTGATTTATTTTATCGTTGCCATGATGACAGTAAATAATATTTTACTAGATATCTTTCAAGACACTTCTATACAGCTTAAAGTGACAGCTCAGGCTTAACTAGGTTAATTAGGTTAACTAGGCAGGTTAGGGTAATTAGGCAAGTTATTGTATAATGATGGTTTGTTCTGTAGACTATAAAAAATATAGCTTAAAGGGGCTAATAATTGTTACCTTAAAATGGCTTTTAAAAAATTTTTATTCTAGCCAAAATAAAACAAATAAGACTTTCTCCAGAAGAAAAAATATTATCAGACATACTGTGAACAGGCAACGCAGTGGCGCAGTAGGTAGTGCTGTTGCCTCACAGCAAGAACGTCGCTGGGTCGCAGGTTCGAACCTCGGCTGGGCTGGGTCAGTTGGCGTTTCTTTGTGGAGTTTGCATGTTCTCCCTGCGTTTGCGTGGGTTTCCTCCGGGTGCTCCGGTTTCCCCCACAGTCCAAAGACATGCAGTACAGGTGAATTGGGTAAGCTAAATTGTCCATAGTGTATGAGTGTGAATGTGTGTGTGGAAGTTCCCAGAGATGGGTTGCGGCTGGAAGGGCATCCGCTGCGTAAAATCGTGCTGGATAAGTTGGTGGTTCATTCCGCTGTGGCGACCCCGCAAGGGACAAAGCCGACAAGAAAATGAATGAATGAATGAATGAATACTGTGAACATTTCCTTGCTCTGTTAAGCATCATTTGGAAAATATTTTAAAAAGAAGAAAAAAAATTCAAAGGGGGGCTAATAATTCTGACTTCAACTGTGTATGAGCCGTGTGTTATTTGTTTCAGTAGTTGTTATCTGAGATTAACCAGAGATTTTTCTTACTATAGGGGAGATGATAATGTCTGTATTACCTTTCATTGGAAAATCCATAATGCTAAGTTGGTCAGGTTAAGCACGTCTAAACCAATCATATTTTGGCGTTTAGTCTAAGTAGAAACAGAAACGGTAGCCGTTATGCTTTTTAGGCTAATCATTTCACACTTGCATTCAATATGCTTTGGGTATAACCTATTTTGGAATGTCGTGACTGACCAAACAGAATCAAGTGTCCCAGAGAGCCGTGTAATAATGTAAAATATCAATATGTGTCTGTTATGACCTCTTCAGGTTAATCAAACATTTATTGGATTGTTTTGAGCTTTGAGATTTCCAAAATAGAACTTCTTCAAGTTCATTACATTTTCAATAATGGGTTTACAGCTTCATATAAGGCAGCAGATGCAGAAAACACTATGAGCGTCTGCATCATGCATGTTTGAGAAAAATAGGCCACTAATTCTCTCTGGGAGAACGTACAGTCAGCATACAGACAACATCGAGCATTTTCTGTGGTTTAATATGCACAAACACTAGCCCATATCAATGTACTGGAAGTGAACAGCCCTTCTTTTTATTCATTTGTTCATTCAACATTTGCCAAATCCTGTGACATTCTTAGGCAGTTCATTTCATTAAGTCATCCTGGAGTTATATGGCTATACAAATATCAGTGTTTCCTCTAGGATTTTTTCCAGCAGTGGCGGCAGGACTTTTTTTTTTACACAGATCTGCCAACTATTTCAAAGACAAATATTACACGCAGTATTACAAGTCGAGATAGCATTCATGTAATACAAGCATGCGAATCTCTTTGCTTGCGCGCCGATTTCCTCTGTTCGAGCACAGAACTTCTTGCACGCGCTCAAATTTACACGTTCAAGTGCAGATCTTCTTGTGCGCTCTCCAGTAAGCGCTGCTGAAGCGCGATTTAGTGCGTTTTCCGACATTAACGCGTCCTGAAGTAAAGTGAAACGGCATTAAACTCCAGCAAGATAAAGTCATTGTATGCAAAGCCATTGACCTTTATCAATAAAGTATACTTATGGAAACTGTGTTCATCTTAACTGAAAGCTACGCGGTGTTTGCTAGACTCACGCACCTGTCAGTCAGTCTGTCAGAGAGTCAGTCAGCATGTCACCTTGAACAAATAGCGCACAGCACTACTACGGTTACAGAAAAGTTTGCGCTGTTTACCTCTAATATGTTTTGGTGCGATTATAATCCGCTATAAAAAAAACACGACTAAATGTTTTAAATAAGAAGCTGTAATGTAGCCGTGGCGGAATGAATTTTGGCGTTGCGGCCCGCCACGGATGAATGAATGTAGCGGAAACCTTGAATATACATGGAGATTACAGCCGTGAAAATATTTTATGGATTGCCTTTGGCACCTAGACTGCAGCTCTTCACAAGAGATATATATATATATATATATATATATATATATATATATATATATATATACAAATATATAAATATAAATATATCAGTGATTTCTGAGATATATCGATATATGACAGGAAAACCATCCATGACATACACTTAGCGGCCACTTTATTAGGTACACCTTACTAGTACCAGATTGGACCCCTTTTGCCTTAATCCTTCCTGGCATAGATTCAACAAGTTACTGGAAATATTCCTCAGAGATTTTGGTCCATATTGACATGATAGCATCATGCAGTTGCTGCAGATTTGTTGGCTGCACATCCTTGATGCGACTCTCCCATTAAACCACATCCCAAAAGTGTTCTATTGGATTGAGAGCTGGTGACTGTGGAGGCCATTTGAGTACAGTGAACTCATTGTCATGTTCAAGAAACCAGTCTGAGATGATTAACGCTTTATGACATGGTGCATTATCTTGCTGGAAGTAGCCATCAGAAGATGGTACACTGTGGTCATAAAGGGATGGACATGGTCAGCAACAATACTCAGATAGACTGTGGTTTTGACACAATGCTCAATTTATACTACTGGGCCCAAAGTGTGCTAAGAAAATATCCCCCATATGACTTTAAATTCTGACCCTACCATCTGAATGTCACAGCAGAAATCGAGACTCATCAGACCAGGCAACATTTTTCCAATGTTCTATTGTCCAATTTTGGTGAACCTGTGCGAAATTGTAGCCTCAATTTCCTGTTTTTAGCTGACAGAAGTAGCACACGGTGTGGTCTTCTGCTGCTGTAGCCCATCCGCCTCAAGGTTGGACGTGTTGTGCGTTTAGAGATGCTCTTCTGCAAACCTCGGTTGTAACAAATGGTTATTTAAGTTACTGTTGCCTTCCTATCAGCTGGATCTGCCTAAATGCATTGAGTTGCTGCCCTGTGAGCTAATTAGAAATGTGCGTTAACAAGCAGTTGGACGATGTACCTAATAAAGTGGCCAGTGACTGTATAACGATATTTGTAAATGAAAAGTGATTAATTTACATGAGATAAGATGTATTTCTGTTCTTAACAGCACATATAATTTATAGAATCGCAACATTGATGTGTTTTTGGTCCGCCATTACTGGAAGCGTCCCCTAATGGCGGCTGGGTGTACTACAGCCAAAGAGGTAAACGGCAGCAGTGCAAGACTGATCAATTCATGCATCACGGCCAGAATTATTGTGATAAATCAGCATATTGATATTTTGTCCACGCCTATTGACTATGACCTTGTTAATAAGCTAACTGCAAACATATTTTGTCTTTTATCTTTGCAAAAAAAAAAAAAATCTGAATTTTTTTTATAATAATAATAATCATCATCATTTATTCATATTTTTTTTCGGCTTAGTCCCTTTATTAATCGGGGGACGCCACAGCGGAATGAACCGCCAACTTATCCAGCACAGGTTGTACGCAACAGATGCCCTTCCAGCCGCAACCCATCTCTGGGAAACATCCATACACACTCATTCACACTCATATGCTGCAGACAATTTAGCCTACCCAATTCACCTGTACAGCAAGTCTTTGGACTGTGGGGGAAACCGGAGAACATGCAAACTCCACACAGAAATGCCAGCTGACCCAGCCGGGGCTCGAACCAGCGACCTTCTTGCTGTGAGGCTACAGCACTACCTACTGTGCTACTGCGTCGCCAATAATAATAATAATTATTATTATTATTATTATTATTATTGCCAATATGCATTACGTTTATAAAACATCTAAATGGAAACACTTCAAACTCGTATGTGGAAGTGAAAAATAAGGTATGGCTGTTGTTACTGGAACAAAAGTACCAGTGCTGCATTTATCCTGACAGGAGGATTTACATATCTGATTTACTTTTAAATTGAAAAAATAAATAAAAACAATGCAAATATAAGGACGTTTAATATCACCAAATAACCTGTAGACTGATCATTTCTGTGACACACATAAAGAGAAACACAACTTGTAATTATCAGACATTTATCAAGTTTTTATTACATCTGAAATGCTTAAAGGATTAAAAGGGATTGACAAACCTTCCTGAGTTGTCACTGTACACACTGTGGAGCTACTCGTTTATTTAGATACACTTCAAGGATGAAACAAGAGTTCAGAAGCCATAAACATGCATGTGTTTACATACTTCAGCCTGGCTACATGGTCATGTTATATCTTACTGTTGTCCTTGTGTTTGACAGGGTCGACATGTGAAAACAGGACAGCTGGCAGCGATCAAGGTCATGGACGTGACAGAGGTATGAGAAAAACACATTTACTTGTCTTCAGCTGAAGGCAAATTCTTCAAATCAGCACCTCAAAATCAAATCATACTGGTTTTATACTCTTGTATTTCACTCAGTCAACACTTGTGGACTTTAATGCAGAATATTAAATAGAATATGACCAAAACACAAATGAATTCATGCATAATTCATTTAATTTGTTTATCCTGTAATATCCATCCATCCATTCATTTTCTTCTGCTTACCGTGCATTATATTATATTATATTATATTATATTATATTATATTATATTATATTATATTATATTATATTATATTATAATACTTGAGATTGCCAGATGTTAACAATATCAATTTAAATCCCACAACTTTTGCTTTTAAAGGGATAGTTCACACAATAAATTATACGTTTTACGCACCCTTAAGTGTTTCCAAACCTTTATGAGTTTCTTACTTCTGTTGAACATAAAAGAAGATATTTTGATGAATGCTGAAAGCCTGTAACCATTGACTTCCATAGAAGGAAAAACAAATTGTATGGAAGTCAATGGTTACAGGTTTTTAACATTCTTCAAAATATCTTATTTTGTGTTCAACAGAAGAAATAAACTCAACTGAAATACTTTTAAAGCTGAATCTTTATTGTATTCTTTACATTTGTGTTTGCTGAATAAATGCGCTGATGCAATTTTTGGGTCACAATTATTATTAATATTAATTTTTGGGGGTATTTTTGAAAGAAATACATTAAAACAATTAGGTGTCGTTGGATTCAAAACAAATTTCTCTGGTTTAGCCTCAGATTGAAGCTTGTACATTTTTCTTGTAGAATGTAGAAAATGTATTCATGTGAATTAATTGTATTTCTGTGAAAATTCTCATATGATAACGAGTTTGCTAACAATCACAGTTATAGATTTTGTATCTTAAAATAAATTAACTTAAGTGGAAAATGACTGTTCTTACACTAAATCATCAAGGGTTTAGTGTATTAAACATATATATTTAAGTCTTTATCAAACAGGCATAAGCAAAAAAATAAATAAATAAATAATATATATATATATATATATATATATATATATATATATATATATATATATATATATATATATATATATATATATATATATATATATATATATATATATATATATATATATATGTATATATATATATAATAGGTGGGTGTAGATAAATTTTTTTTAATCTAGATTAATTTTGGAAATCTAAATAATGACTAAAATTAAATCTTTGAGAACGGGTTTCTCAAGCCAGGTGGCGCATTAGACCAAGGGGCTCATCTCTGGTCTCCAAAATGCATCACAAACAGCTTGAGGAACTGTACCACTATGAAAATTGGTTGTGAAAATAAATGATGTTCAATAAGATGTACTTGTGTTTACTAACTGTTTATTGAGCTAAACGTGAATTTTGAACTGTAGGCCTACATAAGCTCTAAATAGCGATATTTTTTTATTTATTAATTTTTTATTACCTTAATCCGACTAAAGGCATAACTGAACTAAACAGAAATGGAATTAAGACGTGGTGTATGCATATATTAGTGGCATTATTAAAGTAAACACCGCAATCAAACTATTACTGTCATGTAGGATATTTCACCATATTTTCCGACAAGATCCACACAGGTTTTTTTCTTTCCATTTGGCGTGCGTTATTAAATTCCACAACACTCTCACCAGTCCTTACTCCTTATTTGCGTCTAATACCCCAGTTTGTCACAGGGGCATGAATGAAATGTTCATGAGTGAAAGTTAAACTGTCGAATTGCAGTTAAAGTCACGCACAATTACAGAAAACTCTTACAAGAAAGCACTTCGCTTAAACACCTTAATTATATTATTGTCTATTAAGGCAAATAAGTAGATTACAGATGTCCATGTAAGCGTAGTCAGTAGTGTCTTCGAAGTAAGTGAAAGATCCAGAAGGGCATCCTGCTGATTTGATTCAGAAAGGCATTTTTTTTGTCAGACGGCTCACCGGTCATGTATACATCCGCGCTAAAATATCAAGGTGAAAGTCATCATAGCTTGCATAGAATAGACCCAGCTCCCAACCCAACTTTGAGAATAAATTAATGGCGATATTCTTTTTTATCACGCGATAAGAGTCTCACGTTAACACAGCACGTTAATGCCGATAACGGCCCACCACTAATGAATGATTGTGAATCATAATCTATTACTCTTTCAATTGAACAGAGTTTTTTTACACAGCTTTTATAAACAAACTGTGGCCTTTGGCTGTGTTGAAAACTGTGGCATGTTGCGTTAAAGACATGCTGTAAAACATACAGATTTTTTGCTCAAGAGGAAGATCTGTGAGTAATGAAAAAAATCAGTATTATATTGGTCTGTCTGATGCAGACTATGCCTAATTAAATATCATGTCTGCCTGGCCACTGCTCAAGAATATGACACTTAAAACTCATTTGCATTTTAGCCCATCATTGAGTCTATTTATTTACATGTAATGTGTGTAAATGTATATTTATTCAGTTTTTCTATTAATTCCAGTAATTCATTCATTCATTTTCTTGTCGGCTTTGTCCCTTGCGGGGTCGCCACAGCGGAATGAACCGCCAACTTATCCAGCACGATTTTACGCAACGGATGCCCTTCCAGCCGCAACCCATCTCTGGGAACTTCCACACACACATTCACACTCATACACTACGGACAATTTAGCTTACCCAATTCACCTGTACTGCATGTCTTTGGACTGTGGGGGAAACCGGAGCACCCGGAGGAAACCCACGCGAACGCAGGGAGAACATGCAAACTCCACACAGAAACGCCAACTGACCCAGCCCAGCCGAGGTTCGAACCTGCGACCCAGCGACGTTCTTGCTGTGAGGCAACAGCACTACCTACTGCGCCACTGCGTTGCTAATTCCAGTAATATTTTTTAATAATATGTAAGTTTATTATAAGAGTTGTGTAAATTACAGTTTGTAAAGTTATATTTTCTTTTATTTAGCGGATATATTATTTCAGAGACTTTATCAAACATGTGGTTCTAATTGTATTTGATTGTAAACTTTAATATGCTCTCAAAATCTTTTCTTTTTTTTTTTAATTCTGAGCAGAAATATCAAAAATGTCTGCAGATTCTGTCTGGCCCTGCTCATTATACAAAGGAAAAACCTTGTTGGATTAATTGAATTAGATTAGAGATTTGCTTTCTTAACGTGACACTGAATTGAATGCTTGAACATAATGAATAAGTCATAAAGCTTTCAGCGAAACCCTCTGCTTTCCCCATCACACAAATGCTGTTTCCTGGTTGCTTTTCCGTCTTGTATTATCTGCGGTGGGAGATAACAGAGCAATGCAACGGTCATTTGACCTCAGGCACCAGATTTCCTTTACCCTGAACATCACTTCCATGCACACCTCTCCTGTCTTTCCCCTGAGGACTGTGAAAGCAGGCTTTGAGTATGAGGGCTTAAGACTGGAGTCTTCAGAATTCTCCATAATGAAGGGAATTTCCAGGTTTCATATGTATATTTTGTTCGCCCTCACTCAATGACATTTTCTGTATTTTCTTGTTTTTACAGACATTAGTTATTTTCTATCCATAGTTGCTAGTTTAACCCTTGTGTGCTGTTGGGAATGTTTTCATCCACTCTGGGGTGATTTGGGGTCTTAATTTGGCCACAACTTACTCTGTTTCAGCAAATGGAATACTTTTTGGTGACAAATATTATTTTGACGCATCTCTCAGGAAAATGCTTTGAAAAACAATGCATCTCTGGGCAAATTCACTACCCTTTTGTTATGTTCGTAGCTTTTTTTGCCTTATTGACTTACATTATAATGCTGCGTTCACACCAGACTTGGATGCACCGTCAAGCGCGAGTGATTTACATGTTAAGTCAATGCAAAGACGCAAATAGACATCATGCGACGCGAATGACATAGTTCGTGTTAGTGAAGCGCCACAAGTTGAGCATTTTTGAGTCGAGCAGATCACGCAAATTGCTCGAGTTGGAAAATCTGAACTTCAGCGGACATTCGTACTGCATTAACCAATCAGGAGATGGCTCTTGTAGGGGCGTGATTACGACGTAGTGCCTGTTGTTGGTGTCCCGAGGGGAAATCCTCTTGCCGACAATGGACAACAGTTCATCAAACTGGGCTCGGCTCAGTCAGAAGCACCGCTTAAAGCCTCCATCATCCAGGTATAGTTTCTGGAAGAGTTGATGAACTCAAAAAGCTGGCTGCAAGTCAGGAAGACTAGTGGCGCCAAACGAACCTACGCTGTTTTTCAGCCTTCCTAAAGCACATAAAGCACAGCTACTATCTCAATAAAATCCATGTTAGCCATTTAGCAATGAAGCTAGAGTCACCGGGCAGATGCCCTGCCCACGAATCCATGTCTATTGTGAAGTGAGTTTCACACACGAATGAAGGAAATTTGATGCGCGAATAGTATGATTTATTCACGCGTGCCGCGTCTGGTGCGAACACAGCTTAACAACATTATTTGATTGCAAAGCCATGACACCATATAATCATGTATTCTTGATTGTTGGTGATTTTTCCCTTTTGGAAAGAGGTCAAATTTGTTTTTACTATTGATCATCAGTTGCAATTCAAAAATGGAAGTTAATAGGGCAAAACCAGCCAGGAGCATAACGAAACTGTAGTAAATTTGAACAATACACAAGGGTTAACTGGTAATTCAATGTTGCATAATGTACAAATGAAGCTCAGATATTCACAAATTATCCAACAAAGACTCATTGGAAATACATGCTTCAGCAACATTTTTGTGAAAATGCTGAAAAATGACTGCAGTTTGTAGGTATAATAAATGTTACGGGGCAGAATGAAAGCAATGACTTTTTGTTCCTTTCAACACTGATACTTTTACAGTGATACTTACAGCGACAGTTTATCAAAGCATAGAGGATTATCGACACTCAACATTGTCTATGATTTGTAATCAAATACATTTGCCTCAATTATCTGTCTCTATATGCACAACTTTGCCCCATTAGTTTGCTTGGTAGCAGACTTTATATGATGTTGTACTTATGGCCCGTTACCACTGAGTGGTACATTTCGGTACGCTTTTATGACCGTTTTCACTGTCAAAAGGTACCTAAAAGCGAATCGTACCACACCACATTTTGGGTACCCTTTGCAAAGAGTACATAGAACGCCAAAAGGGTACCAAAAGGCAGAGCTAGACGCGCAACTGGACGCTATTGGTTTACAGAGATACGTCACTCGCTCCTGCAGCAAGCCAGGAGAATGAAAACAAAGAAACCGACATTTTTAGCCAAAACATTACACTGTAATAATATATACATATAATAACAAGCCATGGTTGACCTGAGCTCAAACAAACCTTGTCGTCGTCTTGTTGAACAGCCACAAAGCCAAGAAGAACAAAATCTGCCTTGTCCTGTTTTTGTTTCACGAGGCCGTCTAAAAGTGTGAGCGGTTTCACTTTCTCCAGAGAGCTCGCGTGCACTCTTCGCACATCTATATTTGAAATAACGAACTTCTTAAGCTGAAGATAATAACGTGCGCGTGATTCTTGAAGTGCTTCTGACATCCCTCTCGCGTTTGTTAGTTTCTGAAAGGATTGGAAGCGTGATAAAAACAAAGGAGAAGCCGGAAAAGAAGCAAATGATTCTTTCAGCAACCTAAAACATGAACAAACTGCCATGTTTAACTACTATCATCTCCTTTTGGACTATTATGAACTCAGAATGACGGAATTACTTTCTAACAGGTTACAATTGCTGGAGATGATTAAAGATACAGATGAGTATCATACTGACTGTGAGCTATATGTTGCGTGTTTTTGAAGCCAAACAAGTGCTAAATGTACGCTGTGTGTGGTTTTTCTGTAATTGGTAGCATATCGGAGACTGTAAGGGGCTGGATGTATTCATGTATGTTGCATTTATAACGTTAATTGTGATTTTTAATTGCAGACGTTACAGTAGGCTATTTTTATCATTGATCTGCAGTTATAATCAAATCCTGTTCAGAGAAAGGTTAGTCATGAACATGTATACACAAGTATTTATGTGTATAAAGCCTCTGTTTTGTGAGAAGTATATGATAGATCATATGATATGTGACAGCTTTACTTTGACATTTCCTCGAGCAAGAATGACGTCGACTGAAACTTTCTGTCATACACCACACCCACCATTAATATCCTTTTGGCAGTGGAAAATCAAGCCTTATAAAGGTAACTCGTACCGACCCGTGCCATACTGTACTGTACCACTCAGTGGAAAGAGGCCCTTAGTTTTTAAATCCAGTGAACCACAGTTCCACAAAAGAGATGATAAGCAATGTAAAATCAAGTTAAAACTATATGGTCACAGTGCCGTTTCTTCTATGTTTGCCTTTGAAAACACTATCGGTTGGATTTAGGTCAGTGTTTTGTTTGTTGACCAGTACAACGAGCCCACCTTTTCATGGATGAGTATCTGAAATTGTACAACAAAATGTACTCTAAGTAAAGCCTGGTTTATACTTCTGCGTCAAGTGATCGGCGTGACCCACGGCGCAAGCCTCGCGCGTAGCCGTGCATTTAGACTTCTGCGCGCTGATTCTTTTTTTCTCTGCAATACACTTCCGAAACTCTAGCTGGCAGTAGGTGTTTATGTTTCTCTGTGTCGAGTTTCTTCGCTGGTGTTTTGTTTTTTCTGAACACTTCCTTAATGTACAAGTGGCTCAAATTCGCTCATTTTGAGCCAGGAACCGGCGGACGTGCAACAACTTTAATTATTAGGTAAACACAAAACAACAGTCTCCATCCAGAGCTCCTTCACGGGACTCCACACTTGTAAACACTCGCTGCATCGGGCGCGCGGCTCTCACCTCCGCCCACTCTCGTCAGCGCTACCAAGCCGACCAATCACAGAGCTAGCGCTTTGAGAGGTGCGCGTCAATGTCGCCGACGGCTACGGCGAGGGGCTATGCGTCCACGCATAGGCCGCGCCATAGCATACGCGTGCGCTTGACGCAGAAGTATAAATCAGCCTTTACGCATTTCAGATTCACAAAAATGCTAGGGACAGCGCCCTCTAGTGAATTTGTAGTCTGAAACATGCAACAAATACTCGGAGCAACGTATTTTTTTTTTCACAGAAATGTAGGCTGAGATACGCATCTCCATGAGCCTGGGCTGTAGTTATCACTAATAACAATGGAAGTTGCTGCAACTGGGGAACCTTTTTCCAAATATAAATAGCTTTTGAGGATGTAGATAATAATCAGTGAAAACAAACATTGTCATGTTATCTCATTTTCATTAATGAGACTGTTTGGAGAGGTAGATTTATTAGATAAATGTATTGTGTTAGTTTACTTTGTTGCTAATTACATATATTTTTATCATATATTATAAAAGGATCTGCATATAGTACAATTTGATGTGCATTTTGGCATGTCCATTCATCACTTTAGCTGTTCTTCTAGTAATTCTTCAAGCTCAGGGCAATGGATTCAGTGAAAATGTTCACATCTGTGTTTTTGTCTTTCACAGGACGAGGAAGATGAAATCAAACTGGAGATTAACATGTTGAAAACTCATTCCCATCACAGGAACATTGCCACATATTATGGTGCTTTTGTCAAGAAAAGTCCTGCAGGTCAGGATGACCAGCTTTGGGTGAGTAGACAGAACTCAAATAAACCATTTGAGTTTTCTACAGAGGATCTTAGTTGTGTCTGAAGTGTCTCGCATTACTAGAAGAGTCACAGTTGTGAGGTTGGAGAAACAATTTTTAAAAAATGTGTCCAGTTGTGTGTTATTATGTTTCTAGACATCCACATCTTAAAGAGATATATTTCACAATAATTATTACTTAATTTATATCATCCAAAAAAAGAAATATAGATTTTAATATATGCAAATAATAAATCCAGTTCAGGGTTCAACACTAAGGATTTTTTCTTCTGGTCCGGTGCCAGTGGTTCAGATTTTTACTTGCCCTGCCAAAGTTTTCACTGACCCCACCAAAAAAAAAAAGAAAGTGAAAAGCTATTTCTTTGCCACATACACTATTTTAAATAATGTTTCAAAAGACAAACATAATTGTAATACCTACCCTTTTTATTCAGCATAACTTTTTTTAATACAACTGACAATTTAAAAAAATACATAGATGTACCAAATTTTATAGTGTGTGTGTATATATATATATATATATGCATATACAGTTGAAGTCAGAATTTTTAGTCCCCTGAATTATTAGCCCCCCTGTTTATTTTTTTTTCCCTATTTCTGTTTAACAGAGATAAAATTTGTTCAACACATTTCCAAACATAATAGTTTTAGTAACTCATTTCTAACTGATTTATTTTATCTTTGCCATGATGACAGTACATTTTACTAGATATTTTTCAAGACACTTCTATACAGCTTAAAGTGACATTTAAAGGCTTAACTATGTTAATTAGGTTAACTAGGCAGGTTAGGGTAATTAGGCAAGTTACTGTATAACGATGGCTTGTTCAGCGAAATATTTGACTGCGTCATCGCATATCAAACGACTTAAACGATATAACTAAAGAAATAGCGCATCATCGATAGCATAAGCATGCCCAGGCCCGAATGTAATGTGAGTGCGGGCTGTCGGGGGAGATGGGAGGGGGAACAAGCGTGCTTTGGCCCGGTTCAAGGCAACTGTACATAGTGTGAATACGCCCTAAGATTTCTTGTGCGTCCCAGTACCAATTGATTCACGGACCGGTACCAATCTGCAGCCCGGTGGTTGAGGACCACTGCTATAAAGCATCAGTGTGTTTTTTACTCTTGTCTGAACTCTGGATGTGAACAAATGTCCAAGAAGATGAAGCCTCTGCTCACAACAACCTGTTTCTTAATTGCCATGGAACTCTCAAATAGTAGTTTAAATGTATTCTCCAGCAGCCAGGAAAACCAGACAAACATTTCCAGAAAGTTTGCTTTGTCAAACTCTTTCCAACAGTGAAATGTTTAAAATATCTGGAAATATTATTATAAATAATGTCACACCAGTTTGTCGCTGTTTTTGCCTGTTGTATATAAGGGCCTTCGGGCATGCAACTGTATAAGTGTGTGCGTGATTGCGTCTGTTTGCGTGTATCTCGATTTTATCATCCTGATAAAGTTTCTGAGATAATTTGCAGTATCTGTGCTGTCATGCTTTTTTTGTAAGGTAAATGTATTTCTTGTGTGTGTGTGTGTGTGTGTGCGCGTGTGTGTGCGCGTGTGTGTGCGCGTGTGTGTGCGCGTGTGTGTGTGCGTGTGTGTGTGCGTGTGTGTGTGCGTGTGCGTGTGCGTGTGTGTTGGGCTCCAGCTGGTGATGGAGTACTGTGGTGCTGGGTCAGTCACAGACCTGCTGAAGAAGACCAAAGGGAACTGCCTTAAGGAGGATTGGATCGCTTACATTTGCCGAGAGGTTCTCAGAGTGAGTTAGCAGATATAAGACTCATTTGATATAATGTGTGATGTACCCTGCATTTTATCCATGGATGAATCTGCCCTGAAGCTTATGTAGATAAAAGAAAGCAGCAAACATCAATGGAAACCAGCCCAGCATATCACAATGTATTTCATTGACAAATATCTTTGGACAAGACATGCTTTTTATTCATAAAAAGGGGTTTGGATTATGAAATGCATTTCGTGCATGTAGAAAATTGTACAATTTCATCTGGTCCAGATCATGAATGAATGCTCTGTTGTTTATTACCACAAACACAACATCAGGCTTACAGTGAAATGTGGATATGACCTGAAACACAGTGCTAAAAGATTTTATTTATTTATTTTTTTGGAAGTTCATAAATAAAACTTTCAGTTTCTGTTTAACGGAAAGAAATACATCTCTAAACATAAGCCGTTTCACATGCAGTTGACATTAAAATTATTAACCCTCCTGAATTATTAGCCCCTCTGTGTATTTTTTTCCCAATTTCTGTTTAACGGAAAGAAACACATCTCTAAACCTAATAGTTTTAATAACTCATTTCTAATAACTGATTTATTTTATCTTTGCTATGATGACAGTAAATAATATTTTACTAAATATTTTTCAAGATACTAGTATTCAGCTTAAAGTGACATTTAAAGGCTTAACTAGGTTAATTAGGTTAATTAGTCAAGTCATTGTATCATTGTAAAAAACTATTTGTTGCGTAGACAATCCAAAAAATATTGCTTAAGGGGGCTAATAATATTGACCATAAAATGGTTTTAAAAAAATTAAAAACTGCTTTTATTCTGTCCGAAATAAAACAAATAAGACTTTCTCCGGAAGAAAAATTATTATAGCAAATACTGTGAAATATTTCTTACTTTGTTAAACATAATTTGGGAAATATATGGAAAAAAATAAAAACACTGGAGGGGAAAAAAGGACAATCTCTATTTCTGTTTCATGCCGACTTTAGCTTAACTGAGCATTTCTTTAATTCCCCAAAAAAAAAAAAAAAAAGCACACGCAAATGACTTTACTAAATATTTTGTAAGTTAAACTTAAATAATAAATATGAATATTAGCATAACAGACAACAATTAGCAAGTCTTTCTCCTCAATCACTTATTTTATTTTATTTTTTAAATGGAGGGAAATATTTTAATTTCAATTTAATCACCAACATTATGACTGTCATAACAAATAACGTCAACTAAGCATACGTCACCATTAAATCAAGTTTTTACAGTTCTTATTTTTATAGGGATTATTATAAATTATTAATCCCCCCCCCCTGAAAATGTCTTCTCTTCACTTCCTGTCATGCGAGATGCAATGAGAGAAGGGCTATCAGAGTCTGTCTCGTTGACTACGCTTACAAGGACATCAGTGATCAAATTATTTACCTTTATCTAAATAAGACAATAATATGATTAAGGTGCTTACATGAGTTGCTTTTCGTTTCATGTTCCCGTTTTGCATGTTATAGGATAGCCATTACATCACCACAATATGCTATTCAGCGTAACTTTTCTCCTGAAGTGTCAAACATCAACAGTTTGTGTGCGTAATGGCACTATATCTGTGTATCCTGTCACAAAATGCATCAAAAGTCCTACATGATGGTAATAGTTTGATTAGTAACACTAGAATAATGGTCCATTGGTTAATGTATTTACTAGCATTAACTACGTATGAATAATCTTGTAAAGCATTTATTAATTGTTGTTCAACATTAACTAATGCATTAATAAAATAGTAGTTATTGCACAGTGAGTTAACATGAACTAACGTTATTTAACTTAAATAACATTAACGATAACGAAGATGAATTAATACTGTAATAAATGTATTACTAATTGTTTGTTAATGTTAGTAAATACATTAACTAATGGACCATTATTTTAAAGTGTTACCATTTGATTAAGGTGTTTACACATCTGTGCTTCACTGCAATAATGTGACTAAAATAAACCCAAATCGAATTTGAATCGTAGTCATATTTCAATTATGACTTTAGCCAAATTAAGGTAACCAAAAATCTGTTTACATGAGAAGAATCTTAAAGACTTAATCGTATTAAAATCAGAGTATTGATGTCCATGTAAACATACTCTATGTCTGTCCCTTTTGTTAGAGGCAGTGGTCCGAATTCTAACAAAAATACAGGGTGATTCCTTGTTTTCATCGCTGTCGGGCTCCTCCATAAAAAATCCTATATGTGAGGGTGCCGGCAGACAGTAAAGCCTGGTTTATACTTCTGCGTCAAGTGATCGGCGTAACCCACGGCGCAAGCCTCACGCGTAGCCGTGCATTTATACTTGTGTGCGCTGTTTCTGTTTCTCTGCAATACACTTCGAAACGCTAGCTGGCAGTAGGTGTTTATGTTTCTCTGTGTCGAGTTTCTTCGCTGGTTTTTTTGTTTTTCCTGAACACTTCCTTAATGTACAAGTGGCTCAAACTCGTTCATTTTGAGGCGGGAACCGTCGGACGTGGAACAACTTTAATCATGAGGTAAACACAAAACAACAGTCTCCATCCGGAGCTCCTTCACAGGACTCCACACTTGTAAACACTCGCTGCATCGGGCGCGCGGCTCTCATCTCCGCCCACACTCGTCAGCGCTACCAAGCCGACCAATCACAGAGCTTGCGCTACACGTACACGTTACATTTTTTGAGAGGTGCACGTCAACGACGGCCACGGCGAGGGGCTATGCGTCCACGCGTAGGCTGCGCCGTAGCATACGCGTGCGCTTGACGCAGAAGTATAAATCGGCCTTAATCTTCCACAACTGGGTGTAAAACTGTCATTCAAATCTACCTTCATTTTTTTAGCAACACCCAACATCCAACGATCCAATCAATTGCAGAGGGATGGAATCAAGCCCTGTCCTTTTTTTTTATTTTCATTAGGAAGCCGTTTCACATGCAGTTGACATTAAAATTATTAACCCTCCTGAATTATTAGCCCCTCTGTGTATTTTTCTCCCAATTTCTGTTTAACGGAAAGAAACACATCTCTAAACATAATAGTTTTAATAACTCATTTCTAATAACTGATTTATTTTATCTTTGCCATGATGACAGTAAATAATATTTTACTAAATATTTTTCAAGATACTAGTATTCAGCTTAAAGTGACATTTAAAGGCTTAACTAGGTTAATTAGGTTAATTAGGCATGTCATTGTATCATTGTAAAAAACTATTGTTGCGTAGACAATCCAAAAAATATTGCCCAAGGGGGCTAATAATATTGACCATAAAATGGTTTTAAAAAAATTAAAAACTGCTTTTATTCTGGCCGAAATAAAACAAATAAGACTTTCTCCGGAAGAAAAAATATTATAGGAAATACTGTGAAATATTCCTTACTTTGTTAAACATAATTTGGGAAATATATGAAAAAAATAAAAACAGTGGAGGGGAAAAAAGGACAATCTCTGTTTTCTGTTTCATGCCGACTTTAACTTAACTGAGCATTTCTTTAATTCCACAAGCTAAGATTTTCAATATCAGGAAGCCTATTTAATTACTGACTGGTCTGCTCCATCCTAAACGAAATGACCATTGTTTTTCTATGCTCTTTGTGCTTTCAGGGTTTGTTACACTTGCACTCGCATCATGTGATTCATCGAGACATTAAAGGACAAAATGTGCTTCTGACTGAGAACGCTGAGATTAAACTCGGTAAGAACAGCAATAAACAGCTCTCTATCAATTATCAGCATTAAAGAAATGCTGACTATGAAAAACAATGCCTGAATGTTGACCTTTCAGACATCACAATGTTGTATATTTTCCTTTATTGTTTTCTTATTGCTTCGTTTCTAATTTTATGTTATGTTTGTAATTTTTGGTCAATTTTTGTTCCTGTTATATTTTGCAGATTCACTAAAATTCTTATTTTTTATTAAGATTGCGAACAGTATCCTGATTGTGTACACTACATTGTTGACCATAGAAAGTATGCATGTACACAATAAGTGAACTGTGTGTATATATATATCTGTCCGAATTTCCATAAGACAGTAAACAGTGTAAATACTGTATTGTATTTAATATAAATGTATAAATATGGCTGAAATTATAGATGAAGATTGCAGAATATATCTGTTTTAACTCTTTTCATATGATTCCCTGTGTTGTCAGTGGACTTTGGTGTTAGTGCTCAGTTAGACAGGACGATTGGAAGAAGAAACACATTCATCGGGACGCCATATTGGATGGCGCCGGAAGTGATAGCATGCGATGAAAACCCAGACTCAACATATGACTATAGGGTGAGAATTTAGGTAATTCTAATGCTGCGTTCACACCAGATGTGGAATCCGCGGATAAATCGCGCTATTTGCGCTTAAATAGACGCGTGAACATTTGAGTTTACTTGCTTTATTCGCGTGTCAAACTCCGCTTCATTCGCACGTCAAATTCACTTCAGAACAGACGCGGATTCGCGTAATGGGCAGGGCTTCTGTCTGCCCGGTGACTGTAGCTTCGTTGATAAATGGCTAACATGGATTTTTTTTATTGAGAAAATAACAGTGTTTATGTGCTTTTATGAAAGCTGAAAAACAGCGCCGATACATTTAGAGCAGTGTCTGAGCCCACTAGATACTTTCAAAGGTGCACCCAGACACTTAACCTGGATGACGGAGGCTTTCAGCGGTGCTTCTGACTGAGCCGAGGCCATTTTGATGAACTGTTGTTGGTGTAGGCTGGTGGATTTCCTCCGGGACACCAACAACAGGTGCTACGTCACAATCATGCCCCGACAGAAGCTAGCTCCTGATTGGTTAGCGCAGCGCGAATGTCCGCAGAAGTTCAGATTTTTAAACTCGAGCGATTCGCTCGATTTGCGATTTAAGCGTGTCAAACACGCAAAACGCTCAATTCGCGCTGCGCCATTTGCGCAATTTGCGTCATTCATGGTGCGCCATTCGCGCGTATTGCGCCGCAAGATGTCTGTTCGCGCGTTTGCATTGACTTAACATGTAAATCACTCACGCTTGACGCTTCTTCCGCATTTGGTGTGATCGCAGCATAAAGTGTTTACACTTTGCACTTTTCTTTTAAAAATGAATACATTTAGTTGCGTTTACTCCTGCTGTCTGTGCTACTTCGTCATCTTCAACCTGTGAAAATGGAGCATTACAATAAAGACCTTGCTTTTTGGAAACGATTGGGTTTTATTTCAGTCCATCTATTGTTTATATTGTTCTCGGATTCATCAAGCTCCTCTCATATAGCCAGTAGACTGCAAGTATGGATGCCAGTAAAAATATATGCTTTCCCAGTAAGCGTAAATGGACACGTATCATGCGTCTGCATAGTATGGCTGGAGATAACACAATAAGTTCACTATCCCATAATTTAGTTTTGAACAAATGTTTCAGAGTGATGTGTGGTCTCTGGGTATCACCGCTTTGGAGATGGCAGAGGGAGTGCCACGTGAGTTTACACAATTCTTATGTCTACTCCAAAAAAATAATTAAATGTGTATGACTCATATCATGCAATGCTCTTTATTATTCCCAATTTTCTTTACAGCCTTGTGTGATATGCATCCAATGAGAGCGCTGTTTCTCATTCCACGAAACCCTCCTCCCAAACTAAAATCTAAGAAATGGTAAGATTAGTATTATTATTATTATTATTACTATTATTACTATTATTATAATAAGCATTGCAACATTTTGGTTCGCAATGCTCTCTTGGGTTAAATCAAAGGTTTTTGTGTATCTAGTATTTAGTAGAAATTAGTACTTGCATACTAAAAACATACAGTTGACGTCAACATATTAGTCCTTCTGTGAATTTTTGTCCCTGTGATATTTAACAGACCAATGAAATTTTCACAGTATTTTCTAGAAGTCCAACGATATCTCACAGCAATTCGTAACTTTTTGATTCGTGACTAATTCATACGATGTCATTCGAACAATTTAGTACGATTTTCTAATCCCCAAATGATGGTTGAGTTTAGGTGTCACGCCTCCTATTTAAAATCGCACTTTTTTGTACAACTAAACTTGTATGAATTCATACGAATTAGCCGTTTCCTCGTGAGATCAGGCTGTCTTTTTTTTTTTTTTTTTTTTTTTAGTTTGACTGGAAGTTTTAACATGTTTAAAAACCTTTTCCTACAAAACACACCACTGTTATCCAATGACTTGCCTAATTACCCAAACTTGCCTAATTAACGTAATAACCTAGTTAAGTTTTGCACTTTAAGCTGAACACTAATGTCTTGCAAAACAACTAGTGAAATTTTATGTACTGTCATCATTGCAAAGGCAAAATAAATTAGTTATTAGAAATTAGTTATTAAAACTATAATGTTTAAAAAATGTGTTGAAAAATCTCTCCTTGAAACGAAATTTGGTAAATATTTTGAAAACAAAATTCACAGGAGGGCTAATAATTTTGAACTGTAAATCATCGTAAAATATATTGCATCAACTATTATGTGTCATAAACTTTTCTTTTTTTAATTGCTCCTCAAGGTCTAAAAAGTTTCAGACTTTTGTGGACAGTTGTCTGGTGAAGAACTACCTCCACAGGCCATCCACAGAGACCCTCTTACGCCATTCCTTTATTAAAGACCTTCCCAATGAACGACAAGTACGCATTACACTCAAAGATCATCTGGACAGAACCAGGAAGAGGAGGCAAGAGAAAGGTATACCTGATGGATTGAATCGATCATTCATTCATTTTCCCTCAGCTTAGTCCCTTATTTGTCAGGGGTTGCCACAGCAGAATGAACCGCCAACTATTCCAGCATATGTTTTACGCAGCGAATGCCCTTCCAGCCACAACCCAGTACTAGGAAACACCCATACCATTTCACATTCACACACACATACACTACAGCCAATTTAGTTCATCCAATTCACCTATGCCACATGTATTTGGACAGTGGGGAAAACCGGAGCACCTGGAGGAAACATTAAGTCAATCTTTTTATTTTATTTTTAGTTTTGCGATTTATTTATTTATTTTATTATTTTTTTTATTATTATTATTATTATTATTATTATTTTATTATTATTATTTTTTTATTATTTATTTATTTATTTATTTATTTATTTATTTTTAGATCAAATATATTGTTAGTGAGATTTCAGGCTACATGTTGTATCCATGTGATTTTTCACTGAAGCCTAAAACGTGTTATTAATAGCAGCTATTGGTTTAAACACCCCTGTGGTTTTGAATCATTTTAATTTCTGTTTCATATCAGATGGGAAGGAATATGAATATAGTGGAAGTGAAGATGAAGACGATGGTATAAATGAAGACGAAGGTGAACCCAGGTATGTGTTAATCGTTTTTCCTGATCTCCTTGCAGAGTCAGCGTTTTAACCTCTGCAAATGATGCTACCCATAAGTCTAGATTAGATCTTTTCTGTATGGAGAAGGGTATTTGTTATAGAGGCAGAGCAACTGATTGCTTTTTGATGAGAGATTATAAAGAGACAAACTTTGTTCCTGCATATCCTGCCAAACTGCTAATCTGGTCAGCATAGCAATGGTTCCTTTCTTCATTATATTCTGATGGAATTCAGATTAGATTGTATGTAACTCTGTGATGCAAGAGTGGCTGATGGTGTGATGCTGTAGCTAATAAAAGATGATCACATCTTATGTTAAAGAAAATGTATATCTACAGTAGCTGGCTGCTATAGCACAATAAACCCCAATGAGGTGATCTGGGAGTCTTGTATCAATGATGCAAACTTCAATAAAAAGGCAAATCCAAATTTTGCCACAAATCCAATGTAGCAGGCAGTCGGTTCAGTGATTAGTTCACCCAAAAATGAAAATTCTGTTATTAATTACTCACCCTCATGTATTTCACAAATTAGGATATTTTAGATTAAATCTGAAAGTTCTGTCATCCACAAGACGTTTAAAGTCCAGAAAAGGAACCAAAACCGTTGTCAAAACATGTCATGTTATTTCAGTAGTTCATCTGTAATCATACGGAACTCCATGAACAATTTTGATATTGACAGCTTTATTGCGCATAAGTGTCTGCTTTTATATTGCTTCCATTCATATTTGCTTTTAGGAAAAATCTATTCATTTACTTCTGCTATTTATACTTTACTTTGCATTTCAATACTTTAATTGCACTTAAACTGTAGTATAGAAACTGTGTAGAAAGCATACAAACGTACTGATCGTTACAGTTGAAACCAGAAGTTTACATACACTCTAAAAAAAAAGGAACATAACCATTTAAAAAAAAATGTCTGATGGTAAATCATACTAAACGTTTACTATTTTAGGTCCGTAAGAATTACCTACATGATTTTACATTTGCTCAATGCCAGAATAATGAGAGAATTGTTTTTTGAGAATTTTTTTATTCATTTCTAGACAGTCAAAAGTTTACATACATTTCCTTGGTATTTTTTTAGCTTTGCTTTTAAACTGTATAACTTTGGTCAAATGTTTTGGGTATCCTTCCACAAGCTTCTGACAATAGTTTGCAGGAATTTTGGCCCATTCCCCCTGACAGAATTGGTGTAACTGAGTCAGATTTGTAGGCTGTCTTGCTCGCACAAGCTTTTTCAACTCTTTCCACAAATTTTCTATTGGATTGAGTCAGGGCTTTGTGATGGCCACTCCAAAACATTCACTCTGTTGTTCTTAAAGCACATTTTAACTAATTTGGCAGTATGCTTAGGGTCATGGTCTGTTTGGAAGACCCATTTGTGGCCAAGTTTTAATTTCCTGGCTGATGTCTTGAGATGTTGCTTCAGTATTTCTACATAATGTTCTTTCTTTATGATGCCATCTATGCTGTGAAGTGGACCAGTCCCTCCTGTAGCAAAACAGCCCCACAACATCATGCTACCGCCCCCATACTTCACAGTTGGGATGGTGTTCCTAGGCTTGTAAGCTTTTCCCTTTGTCCTCCAAATGTAACACTGGTCATTATGGCCGAACAATTCAATCTTAGTTCTATCAGACCACAGGACGTGTCTCCAAAAATTGTTCTTATTCCCAGTGTAATTTAGGAAGTTGTAATCTGGCTTTTTTTATTGATTCTGGCTTGTTGATTTTCTCATGTTGTCACACAAGGAAGCAGTGTGTTGGAGGTTTTTCTTAAATACTATTCTACAGTTGTGCCTTCAATTAACTCAAATGTTGTCAATTAGCCAACTTCCAACTTCCAAAACCTTGACACCATCATCTGAGCTTTTTCAGAGGCATAATAATCTTATTGTATGTAAACTTGACTTTCAAGAAAAGTTTTAACAATTTCTCAAAAAATATCTCTCTCATTATTCTGATATTAAGCATAACAGAAACAAATTTGATAATCACATTTAACTTACCTAAAAGAGAAAAAGTTTAGTCACATTACATCTGACTTTTTTTTTAAATGGTTATGTATACAGTATATGTAAACTTCTGGTTTCAACTGTATATCTACCTTAGATTTTTATGGGTCGAGGGTGCTACCATTGAGCACAAATTCATACATTTCTTCTTTCTGGCTGTTCTTTCTATGCAGTAATGCCTGTCTCCTTGTTGCTTAGTACCACTATATCTTATTGCACAACAATTATCCAACTGAAAAAATAAAAAATAAATAAATATATATATATATATATATATATATATATATATATATATATATATATACATACACAGTTGCAATCAGAATTATTAAACCCCCTGAATTATTAGCCCCCCTGTTTATTTTTTTCCACAATTTCTGTTTAACGGAGAGAAGATTTTTTCAACAAATTTCTAAACATAATAGTTTTACTAACTAATTTCTAATAACTGATTTATTTTATCTTTGTCATGATGACAGTAAATAATACTTTACTAGATATTTTTCAAGACACTTCTATACAGCTTAAAGTGACATTTAAAGGCTTAACTAGGTTATTTAGGTTAACTAGGCAGTATAGGGTAATTAGACAAGTTATTGTATAACGATGGTTTGTTCTGTAGACCATTGAAAACAAATATCGCTTAAAAGGGCTAATGATTTTGACCTTAAAATGTTTTTAAAAAATTAAAAATTGCTTTTATTGTAGCCGAAATAAAACAAATAAGACTTTCTCCAGAAGAAAAAATATTATAGGAAATACTGTGAAAATTTCCTTGCTCTGTTAAACATCATATGGGAAATATTTAAAAAAGAAAACAAAATTCAAAGGGGGTTTAATAATTCTGATTGCAACTGTGTGTGTGTGTGTGTATATATATATATATATATATATATATATATATATATATATATATATATATATATATATATATATATATATATATATATATATATATATATATATATATATATATATATATATAACATAGAAATGTTTGGCAACCGTTCCCCTAATGGTGTGACATCATGTGAAAACTATCAATGGATAGTTAAGACAAAACACCTTTGAACATGGACAAGACACCTTTTTTGTATGACGTTAGGACGAGGTGTTACATAAATACTGTATACATACACTGTAAATAAGGTGCAATGGTTTGGACAAAATGTTCTACACGTTTATATAAATTTTATTGAGTTGGCTAGCACAATTCCCTTGCTGTGCTAACAAGAAATATACTGAACTGGAAATCCATTTTTGCATTACTTCAGGGCGGTTGGGCTTGCCTAAAAAGCGTTTGCAAAATACAGCTAGGTACCCTTCTAGTTCTATGGCAAAACAAAGCAATTTCTTATTTTTTCCTTTAGAATAACACGCACTGATGAAGCGGTGATAATAAGCCCAGGAAAGTAAATTAGCAAAACAAGGGCCAAAAAAGATAGATCAAGATAAATCAATAAAAATAAATGAAATTCAGATTATGCAACCATAAATTGCATCATGACCCAAAAAATGACCCTTGTGATATGCGCATCACCCGAGGTTAATGTGCTCTGTCAGTAAGTTTCCTCATGGCAGATGGCAAGAAGAACCTGACAGCCCTGCATGACACTTTGTACAAATGTTCATTTTCAGCATCGTCTCATGTTTTGGCAATTTCTGACGTCATTTTTCATCATTTGCTTTGTGCTCATTTAGCTCTATAGTGAACCTTCCCGGAGAGTCCATGCTAAGACGAGAGTTCCTGCGACTGCAGCAGGAGACGAACTCCCAAACGCAATTAATCCAGCAAGTACACAATCAAGACAACTACAAGAAACAACTGCTGGCTGACAGACAGAAGAGAATCCAACAACAGCAGGAGGAACGACGACGCTTCGAAGACGTATGAATAGATCTTCTTTCTTAATATTAATAATGTTACTGAGGAGTGCATGAGGTGCATCTCATGGCTTTAGTACTAGTTTGGGTCACACTTTATTTTAATTTACAAATAAATCTAAGAGTTTTAGCACAAAGAAGTACTAATTAGCTGCTTATTGATAGTAGTAATTGTGTTTAGTGACACTCAAAAAATTAAGTTTGCTGTTTGTTTAAACTACTTATTTTAAATAAGCTGAAACAACCAATTTCTTGAGTTGTTTTGTGTGACAGATTAATTGTTTTACGTTCAATCCACGTATATTTGTAACTATTAAGATAACTTAATTCCTTTGTGGTCCCAACACAAATCAATTGTTGAACTCAGCATTTTTACAGTGTATTTGGATGTAAAATATGGTTCTACTTTATAAGTGCTAAGAACAGTTATTATCTTAATGATAGGCAGGTAGTAAGCCAGTGTAAATGGTGTGTATTGTTTTTTAAACTAAAGTGTTTCTAATTTGGGTTTTTAGCTTTCTTTGGCTTGAAAATGCATTATTTGTGTTTAGTTAGTTGTGACTTGTTTCACAAAAATTCTCTATCTCCATTAGTGGTGGGCCGTTATCGGCGTTAATGTGCTATGTTAACACAAGACTCTTATCGAGCGATTTAAAAAAAATATCGATGTTAATCTATTCTCAAAGTTGGGTTGGGAGTTGGGTCTATTCTACGCAAGCTATGATGACTTTCACCTTGATATTTTAGTCTTCGAACCTGTGTGTATTCCTGCTGTGAAATTACCACATCAAACGTGACGTGCTAACATGGATGCAGTTCACTAGAGTGAATCTGATTAATGTTAGCTCCACATCTAACTATCAGGCATCTGTAGAGTTTATGCGTTCGAGTAAAACATATACAAATAAAATTGACCGGGTGCTTTTTCATTCAGTGATGGTGAATGAAAGTCAAACCGGTGAGCTGTCTGACAAAAAAGTGCCCTTCTGAATCAAATCAGCAGGATGCTCTTCTGGATCTTTCACTTACTTTGAAGACACCACTGACTACGCTTACATGGACATCTGTAATCTAGTTATTTGCCTTAATAGACAATAATATAATTAAGGTGTTTACAAGAAGTGCTTTCATGTAAGAGTTTCATGTAATTTTGGGTGACTTGAGCTGCAGTTCGACAGTTTTGTTTTCCCTCATGAACATTTCATTAATGCCCCCGTGACAAACTGGGGTATTATACGCAAATAAGGAGTAAGGACTGGTAAGAGTGTTGTGGAATTTAATAACGCATGCCAAATAGAAAGAAAAAAACTTCTGCATTTCGCGATGTGTGTGGATCTTGTAAAAAAAATGGCTAAAAGTCCTACATGACAGTGATAGTTTGATTGCGGTGTTTACTTATGTTTACATGCATACTCCACGTCTTAATTCCATTTCTATTTAGTTCAGTTATGACTTTAGTCAGATTAAGGTAATCAGAAATCGCTATTTCGAGTTTATGTAGGCCTACAGTTCAAAATTCATGTTTAATTGAATAAACAGTTAGTAAACACAAGTACATCTTATTGAACATCATTTAATTTCATTATCATAGTAGAACAGTTTCTCAAGCAGTTTTTGATGCATTTTGGAAACCGAAGATGAGCCCCTGGTCTAATGCGCCACCTGGCTTGAGAAACCTGTTCTCAAAGACTTACTTTTAGTCATTATTTGGGTACCACACATATTCTGAATGCCTTCGGTAGACTTTAAATGAGCCATTTTAATCTAGATTAATCTAGATTAATTTCAAGATTACAGTGAGATTAGTCTAGATTAAAAAATTATCTAGACACTTATATTTTTCTTTTTTTTTTTTTTCTTTTTTTTTTTTTTTTAGGATTTTAAAGTTTCTGTTGATGCTTGAAATTTATTCTATGGATGAATCAAAATAATGGCAATAAGTCAGTCCCTTTAGAAAATTTGCATTTTCGTTTAAAAACTAGGGAAGTTAAAAAAAAGATGAAGTGAAGGAAAAACAGCCAACAGCTGTCCAGTCTACAGTCTGCAAACTTCTATAATGTCATTGATTCTAGTTCACTTAAAAATATTACTTTTCTGTTAATTTACGTTCAGGCCCTCCAAGATTTTTTTTCTTCTGTAAAACATTTTCTGCTCTTTTATTTGTAGCTAAACTTTGCTAGCCTGTTTCTGCCACTAAAATAAATAAAAAAAACTATAAAAGGTAATTGTGACTTTTTATCTCCCAATTCAATTTTTTTCCATTGTGAATTTATAGCTGGTAATTCTGACTTTTCCCCCATAATTGAATGATATAAACTGGCAATTACAAGAACTGTGAGACGTAAACATGAAATTGCAAGGAAAATAAAGTCACAATTGTGTGAAGAATTGTTAGAGTTTATAGACATAAACCCACAATTCTGACTTTTCTAATTGAAATTCTGACTTTTTTCCACAGAATTGTGAGATTTATACTTACAAATTGTGAGGTACAATGTACAATTCTGAGGGGAAAACCTATTTTACAACTTTTTTACTATTGCGTGTATACATTTATGGTTTTATAACTCGCAATTTGGAGGAAAAAAAATCCGAATTGTTTAGTTTATTCTTCTTTATTCAAATCCCCCCCTTCAGAACTGTGTGATTGACTGAATTGCATTTACATCTCACAATCCTAAAGAAAAAAGTCAGAATTTATTACTTTCATTTGATAAATTTCAAAAAGATAAGTCAGAAATGCTGAATAAACTTTGAATTGTGGCAAAGTTGCATTTACTTGTTAAAATGTGCAGATTTTTATTTTTGGGTGAACTATCCCTAAAATGGCACTATCTAGCACCATGTTAAAAATTTAAAAAATGTCTATATCTGTCTGTAAAATCTATTCAAAAGTAGTAGTTTGAATATACACGTTTGGTCACCGTAATTGTTTTGCTGTTATTTCACAATGCAAAATGCAGTAAAAATGAAGAAGTAAGTGTGTGTTGACTTTTGACTGACAGTTTAGCGTTGATGTGTTTGTGTTCGTAAAGCATCAGGAAAGGCTGTTACACGAGACTGGAGTCCAGTGGCCTGAGCTTCAGGAGATGTTATGGCAAGAAGAGACTGACCTTACTGAGAAAAGCAAAAGAAATCACAAAAAACAGGTTTGAGTTTGTTTTTCACCTAGCCAAAAAATATTTTATATTATAATTATTGTTTATAATAAATGCCAGTGTAATTTGTTTATTTTATATCTCCATTTTTCATTATTTTTACGTTTACCATCACATTTAAATAAGTACAAGTACCAAAATACAAGTAAAAGCATTACGTATTTTAAAAAACTAATTATTTGTTATAATAGCATTTTTAAAATGGTGGTAATCACATTACAGTTACATCCAAATACTAATTTTGATGAATAAACTGATTACTTTTGAATGTTAATGTAATTTCTTCATTCAATATTTAGAGGTCCCATGAATGTGCATTTTTATTCGATGTATGACGTAATCTCAACAGAAACACGAAGAGAATGTGGGCATAGTGTTGCTCCTCCCCTTTTTAAACGGCCAATAGCGTTTTGGTTTATCACCACTCTGCCAGTGAGAGTGGTTGAGCTCAAGCGCATCAAATGAAACGCAAACGAGAAGTGCCTTGGAGGGGGCGGGGCTTGTTAGATACTAGAGAGCATTTGATTGGTTACGATTTGATGGGAAACTATAGTGTGAGGTAGGGTTGGGTCGATAGACGATGCCATCGTCCATCGCTGATGGCCGATAGACATCACAATGCTGAGCCGGCATTGCGATTCCCGCCCCGCCCGCGTCGCAGCAACAACCCGCCTGCGAAAAATATACACGGTCCCGTTTACACTAATACGTCTCAGTTTTAAAATGCCATTTTAGAACGAAAACGATCCACGTCCACACTGGCGTTTCACCTAGCAATTTGAAAAGATCTCTCCGTCCACACTATACCGCTGAAAACGCACATCACGTGACCACACACACACACACTCTGTCATGAGCTCCACCAGTCTGCAGGCGCTTTAAGCACAAAACCCCAGAGAGCAGTGCACGTCTGACAGTTTATCAAGGATGTACCGCTGGATCGCGTCTCACTATAGCTGTTAAACGTGATATTTAATGAATTTTGTCTCTATCTAATGACTCTTCGGCTTTTTGAATCCATCAGATAACGTGTCACGGCGTCAGTACACTGCTTCAATCGTTCGCTTTCACGCTTGTACTTAGTAATTTTAGCGAAAACCTCAGATACTGTTGGTTGGTTCCTATTAGTTGTGCAGCTTTTCACCAACCAAGTTTGTCGACGCCATTATAACAACACAGATCCCTCTGCCTATTCATGCCAGAGTCCTGCAGAAAAAGTGATTGACAGGTGGTAATTTGTGTGTAACTTATCTTTATTTATTTCTGATTATAGGTAAAACAAAAACCATGCGGGTCAGGTAGTTGAAACTGTAGGCTACAAATAATTAATTTATTATGATGACGATGCCATCGTCCATCGCAATGTTTCACATTAGACATCATACAATGCCAAATTGGTCAACATCACCCAACCCAAGTGTGAGGTGATGTGAATAAAAGCATTGATCCATTCAGGAGGAAGTGACAAACTTCATGCTTTACATGTTGATATCAGTTTTATATCTTATAAACATGAATTTTGTTACTGTTACTGAGCACACTAGCTAATAGATATCCTAAAAACAAATATTACTAACTTTATTTTAATTTCATGGGACCGTTAAGTAAACATGAGGATTTTAACCAATAAGCCAATTGATTGTCTGTTTAAATATAAACTGTATACAGTCTGCTTAGCAACTCGTTGTAGTGGACACAAATATGGATGACACAGAAAGACACTTTTTACTTATAAATGATCCCTCTTCAATCAAATTGCACACAAGAATGTGATGTAGATCTGAACGATTTAATGTCAAAGTAACAGACTTTATTAATGAATATTAATATGTGTGTAAGTTAATGTTTGGCAAATATCTCTCCTTACATTCTACATTCAAAGTTTGTGGTTGGGGTTTATTTATAGGCTAGACATGTCCGGTTTATTTATAGGCTACAGGGCATTTCCCACATGCCAGTTTCACTCTAAAAATAGGTTTAGACTTGTTGGTGTTCATAATAAACATTGTTTATAATAATTACCAGTATAGTTGGTTTGTTTTATACTTCCATTTCATTCATGTCCTGATCATGTTCTGCTAAAATCTGCATTGAACAAGGGGAACTACAGGACAGTATTATGATATTTAAAATCTTTATTTGCATACAGTCATGCAGCATATCTCTTTTAAGTATCTTCTTGTTTATAATAATCAATAATGTTGAAAGACAATGGAAAATAATGTGATCAAAACCCCTTCTTTTTCTTTAATAGCTAGTAGTTTTTATTTTTAAATGACTGCAAACAAAAAAATTGTATTTTATTGTCTTTATATTTCAGCCTAAAGACAGTGAACATCACAGGACTGATGTTGAATCTGCGTCTCCACATCTTTTCGATGAGCAGGTACAAAATGTTTGAATACTAATCATGTTTCATTGACTGATAATGTGTGGTTGATCTTTTGGTCCGATTCTGAAAAAGGGTAGTAAAACACTGATCATATCTCATTTTCAGTTTCAAGTCTCAGTTTCTTAGCTCTGGTTAATGGTTGATTAATGATACTTTTTTTATTTTTTGATTACTGAGCACCAAGCTTCAAATCTCACCATCTTCAGACAAGAAGCTCAAGTAAACATTTTACACTTTAACGAAAATACTGGGTTCTACATGATTCCTTCATGTTGTCCAAACACAAATTGATTAAGTTGACCTAATTGTTTTTACAAATGGAAGTGGATTGAACATAAAACAATTAAGTTGTCCCAAAAAAAAACACTTACTGTAAGAATTGGGTTTCAACTCATCTTAAGTAGTTTGAACAAGCAGCAAAAATCTTTTTTGTGTGTGTCTTTTATTTATTTAGTATCTGTAGTATTTATTTCATTATGAAATGAGCTTCGCTTGTTTTGTAGCATGTTGATAACCTAGTCAGGGTTTGTTTCAGCTAGTGACATGCTAAACTCATTGTATTATGCTTGTGTGTGTGTGTGTGTGTGTGTGTGTGTGTGTAATGTCTGTTTTTGGGCCGCACCATCAGGCTCAAGGCAAAAAAGCCCAGCGTACACTTCCCCGAGATCAGTCACAGCTGCTGTTCCTCCAGCATGACCACACACACCAGCAAAAGAGCAGCAGAGCCACACCACATGATGGGGTAAAGCACACTGTCCACTGCACTCTACAGTTTATACACTACCTGACAAAAGGTATATAATATATATATACAGTTGAAGTCAGAATTATTAGCCCCCCTGAATTATTAGCTCCCCTGTTTATTTTTTTCCCCAATTTCTCTTTAACAGAGAGAAGATTTTCTCAACACATTTCTAAACATAATAGTTTTAACAACTCATTTCTAATAACTGATTTATTTTATCTTTGCCTTGATGACAGTACATAATATTTTACTAGATATTTTTCAAGACACTTCTATACAGCTTAAAGGGACGTTTAAAGGCTTAACTAGGTTTATTAGGTTAACTAGGCAGGTTAGGGTAATTAGGCAAGTTATTGTATAACAATGGTTTGTTCTGTAGACTATCGAAAAAAAAATTAGCTTAAAGAGGCTAATAATTTTGTCCTTAAAATGGCTTTTAAAAATTAAAAACTGCTTCTTTTCTAGCCAAAATAAAACAAATAAGACTTTCTTCAGAAGAAAAAACATTATCAGACATACTGTGAAAATTTCCTTGCTCTGTTAAACATCATTTGGGAAATATTTAAAAAAGAAAAAAAAAAAATTTAAAAGGGGGCTAATAACTCTGACTTCAACTGTATATAAAAGTTCCTCAATTTTGCACCATTTTATTTTTCTTTTATTTTTTATTAAATGCAGTGTTTGTTGAATCGTAAAATTGTAGTTCATGAAAATTCACGTTTTGAGTCAAGGGAAACGTCGTGGAACTTGACATTTGGCTTGGAGTGGGACATGGTTGGGCTGTATGGTGTGCTTATAATCACTATTGTGAAACTCTGACATTCAGCTTGCAGGTAAACTGGAGTCCCTGGACACCCATCTTGTGAATCTGAATAATCTAGCTGTCAGGATTCCTCATGTTCAGTCTCGTCTGGGATCAGGAAGCAACTCCAGCCCCTGCACTCCAGCACTCCAGAGAGCTGCGAAACAGCCGGTACGCATGACAAATCCCATAATCTGATCTTAAAGAATCGCATTTCCTGTGATCTATGTACTTATCAAGAGGTCTTTTGTGAAAACATACTCTAGATTTCAGAAAATATCATTTTTGACTCACAAGTACTGTTGAGTTCTTAATTGTGGAGGTGTAAATATATTATCACACAACAAATCCACTTTTTTTGGATATATGCTCATTTTAGAAGTCACCTAGAGTTAAACAGTTGAGTTTTAACATTTTTTAATCCATTTAGCCTATCTCCATGTCTGGCACTTTTTGCTTAGCTTAGCATAAATCATTGAATCGGATTAGACCATTAGCATCTCGCTCTAAAATAAAAAAGAGAGAATTTTTCTATATAAAGCTTGACTCTTCTGTAGTTACATTGTGTACTAAGATGGACAGAAATTGAAAGTAAATATACAAAAAATAAAAACAGATACTTTTTGTTTGTTTTGTTGACTTAGCAAGTAATTAAATAATTCAATAATAATAATTGTAATAAATAATAATCCATTGATTAACTACATTTATTATGTAAACAAATTGCTTCAAGCACAGATTTCAATTCTTATCGATTCCTAGTTTCAATTTCATTGTTAAAAAAAAGTAATTTAGTCCCTGTTCATGAGGGACTTTAGGTTCATTTTCATCAATCTGATCACAAATGGACAAGTAACACTTTACAATAAGGTTGTATTAGTCAATGCTACTTAATGCATTTACTAACATCAACAAACAATGAACGATACATTTATTACAGTATTTGTTCATGTTTATTATCTTTAGTTAATGGAAATAAAGTTGTTCATTATTAGTTCATTAACTCACGGTGCATTAACTAATTTTAACAAGCATGAATTTAGATTTTAATAATGCATTAATAAATGTTAAATTATGATTAATAAATGCTGTACAGGTATTGTTCATTATTAAGTCATGTTAGTAAAATACATGAACTAATGAAACCTTATTGTAAAGTGTGACCACACATCAGGCTACTGGTGCATTTTTTATAATTTCTCTTATTAACAGTTCCAGTTCAATTAAACACACTTCATGAATATGCTAGCCTACTTCATGCGTTAAATAATGAAATTATAGATAATTGATTTCCTTTGATTCCAATCTATTAGACCTACTTTATGGACCTTTTTCACAATTCTGGGTGTCTCAGTGGCGGAAGGCGTCATAGCTGTGTAGGGAGAACACAACAAATAATGTTTTACAACCCTATTTGCTGAAATAATAAAAGAAAAACTCCACGATGGTGTTATCAAGACTTTCAGGAAAAGGAAAAAAATTGTGTGAGCCAGAGGAGAGAATAATGTCAAATTTACTCTTAGCTCCATAGACACTGCATTAGAAACACCTTGCATATTTGCGCTTATTTGTTTTTTGTAATTTGACGCAAAGATGATTTACCACATTCATAAATGCATATAAATGTTCATACGATTTTTTAAAAATCCAAATATTAAAAAACTTTCTAGGATTTAAGATTATGATGACCATTAATAATAATAATAATAATAATAATTCCCTACACAAAGCGCTTTAAACATTGGGGGGAATCTCCTCATCCACCACCAGTGTGCAGCATCCACCTGCATGGCACGACGGCAGCCATATTTCGCCAGACCACACACCACATACCAGCTGATTGGTGGAGAGGAGACAGAGTGATGAAGCCACTTATGATATGGGGATGGTCATGATGGACAGAGGCTAGTGGGCAAGTTTGGCCAGGGTTAAACCCCTACTCTTTTTCGAAGGACATTCTGGGATTTTTAATGACCACAGAGAGTCTGGACCTCGGTTTAATGTCTCATCCGAAAGACGGCGCTCACTGAGTAGTATACAGTCCCCTTTACTATACTGAGGCATTCGGACCCACAGGTTGAGCACCCCCTGCTGGCCTTACTAACACCACTTCCGGCAGCAACCTAGCTTTCCCATGTGGTCTCCCCATCTAGGTATTGACCGGGCGCAGCCCTGCTTAGCTTCAGTGGGTGACCATGTGAGAGTTGCAGAGAGCTAGCTGCCGGCTAAACGCTTCATAACAGTCTTGTGAAAAGGGTCCGTTATGTTTTACAGTTTTAACATGTATATGCTTTCATTTTTATAAAATTCGTTTAATAAGTATTTTAGCACATCAAAAGTTATTAAATTACGTATGTTTGATTAAAAACATTATGTACAAAATCAGGAATTGATCGTGCACAAAAACTAATTTTAATAAAAAAATAAACACTCGCATGCAACACCATCATGCCACATTTCCAAGGCTAAATTCGCATACGTAAAATGCTGCTTTGAATGAAATTAATTTATTAAAAGCATGTTTAAGACTATACACATGAAATAAAACATTCACAATTATAGGCTGTAGCCTATAAAAAAACACCAATTTACGGGTGCTGCATGGCTTTCGGTTTGAAAAGAATGAAGCAGATTTTCAAAAAGAATTTTGCAGATTAAACATATCGAGACCGTAAAAAAGAACATTCTACTTCATACATTTTTTCGACTCCGATACAAAAGCTAAGATTATGAATGGGAAAGTGTAAATCTGTCTCTCCTGCATGCTTCAGCAGTGCATCCCGCTGTTTATGAATGAGGTGGAGGGAATGCGCTGTTTAGTTTCACCTCAAGGTATAAACAAATAGCGCAGAGCTGCTAATGATTGTCATGTGAAAAAATAATAATGTGCGCATGTACAGGAATCGATAAGAGGAAGCAAAATTTTTATCTGATTCTCAATCTACAGTGCATCCGGAAAGTATTCATAGCGCTTCACTTTTTCCACATTTTTTTATGTTACAGCCTTATTCCAAAATGGATCAATTAATTAATTTCCTCAAAATTCTACACACAACACCCCATAATGACAATGTGAAATTGTTGCAAATTTATTAAAAATAAAAAACCTGAAAAATCACATGTACATAAGTATTCACAGCCTTTGCCGTGAACTCTAAATTGAGCTCAGGTACATTCTGTTTCCACTGATCATTCTTGAGATGTTTCAGCAGCTTAAATGGAGTTCACCTGTGGTAAATTCAGTTTATTGGACATGATTTGAAAAGGCATACACCTGTCTATATAAGGTCCCAGTGCATGTCAAAGCACAAACCAAGCATGAAGACAAAGGAATTGTCTGTAGACCTCCGAGACAGGATTGTCTCGAGGCACAAGGCTGGGGAAGGTTACAGAAAAATTTCTGCTGCTCTGAAAGTTCCAATGAGCACAGAATCCATCATTCGTAAGTGGAAGATGTTTGGAACCACCAGGACTCTTCCTAGGCCGGCCATCTAAGCTGAGTGATCGGGGGAGAAGGGCCTTAGTCAGTGAGGTGATCAATATCCTGAAGGTCACTCTGACTGAGCTCCAGCGTTCTTCTGTGGGGAGAGGAGAATCTTACAGAAGTACAAACATCTGTGCAGCAATCCACCAATCAGGCCTGTATGGTAGAGTGGCCAGACGGAAGCCACTCCTTGCCTGGAATTTGCCAAAAGACATCCGAAGGACTCTCAGACCATAAGAAACTAAATTCTCTGGTCTGATGAGACTAAAATTTAACTCTTTGGAGTGAATGCCAGACGTTACATTTGGAGAAAACCAGGCACCGCTCATAACCAAGCTAATACCATCTCTACAGTGAAGCATGGTGGTGGCAGCATCATGCTGTGGGGAGGTTTTTCAGCAGCAGGAACTGGAAGACTAGTCAGGATAGAGGGAAAGATGAATGCAGCAATGTACAGAGACATCCTGAATGAAAACCTGCTTCGGAGTGCTCTTGACCTCAGACTGGGGCAACGGTTCATCTTCCAGCAGGACAATGACCCAAAGCACACCACCAAAATATCAATGGAGTGGCTTCACAATAACTCGGTGAATGTCCTTATATGTGGCCCAGCCAGAGCCCAGATCTAAATCCTATTGAACATCTTTGGAGAGATCTGAAAATAGTTGTACACCGTCGCTTCCCATCCAACTTGATAGAGGTTGAAAGATACTGCAAAGAGGAATGGGCAAAAATTCCCAAAGACAAGTGTGCCAAGCTTGTGGCATCCTATTCAAAAAGACTTGAGGCTGTAATTGCTGCCAAAGGTGCATCAACAAAGTATTGAGCAAAGGCTGTGAATACTGATGTACATGTGATTTATCAGGTTTTTTATTTTTAATAAATTTTTCACATTGTCATTATGGGGTATTGTGTGTAGAATTTTGAGGAAATAAATGAATTTAATCCATTTTGGAATAAGGCTGTAATATAAAAAATGTGGAAAACGTGAAGCGCTATGAATATTTTCCAGATGCACTGTAAGTATTAGATTCCAGAATCGGAATCTATATTCGATTTCCAACCCTACACAGTACATGCACATATTTTATTTCAAAACAAACTTTTAATTTGAATTCGATTAAATAATGATTAATTTTCTTCCCAGCACTAGTAAAAGCACAATATTGCATGCTGAAAGCTCTGTGGTCAGTATAAGGAGTAAAGATTCTGTAATGTTTGTGGATTTCAGAACATTAACGTGTGTTCCAATCAAGAGATTCATCACAGCAGCTCAATGTCTGATGTTAATGCTCCTCTCTCTCCAACACTCGATGATGTCTTCTTCACCCCTGATGATCAACCACCAAAGGTTCGTCACCAAATTCCTCAAGACAGCATTTCATTTGTCATTGTAGTCTCCAACCACATAGCACAGTCTGTTTCAGATTTAACAGACAGTGTTTAATCTGTTGTTTTATGTCTCCACAATGTGAACTAAAAATGATTTTAGAACACGACATTTTGCAACAGCACAGACTATATCATATTGGACTAATAAAGGAATAATTATTGAGAGCATTCAGAGTTTGAGCAATTCACAGTTGGCAGAAGTAAAACCCTGACTCAAAATGTTTTCTGCATCGAAACCCAGGTGGCAACTGCTAAAACTGTGGTAAAAAACCACTTCCTCTTCTAAAGGGAGGTGTCTTTCTTTTTTGTGAAGCATGCATTCACAGCAGGATGTTAAAAAATAGTGAGATAATGACGACACGAAATTAAGCAATACAAAAAATTCACTTCATTAAAAATATATTACACACATGGATATGTCCTTTTGAAAAATAACACTATATAGAACACTGTGTATACACTACCTGACAAAAGTCTTGTCGTTGATCTCAGTTGTAAAAGCAACAAATAATAAGTAGACTTCTGGTTGATCATTTGGAGAAGTAGCAGAAGGTAGATTCTTCTGATGAATCATCTGTTGAACTGCATCCCAATCATCACAAATATTGCAGAAGACCTATTGGAACATGCATGGACCCAAGATTCTCACAGAAATCAGTCAAGTTTGGTGAGGGAAAAATCTTGGTTTGGGGTTACATTCAGTATGGGAGATCTGCAGAGTGGATGGCAACATCAACAGCCTGAGGTATCAAGGCATTTGTGCTGCCCATTACATTACAAACCACAGTAAAGGGCAAATCTTTCAGCAGGACAGCGCTCCTCATAGTTTAGCCTCCACATCAAAGTTCCTGAAAGCAAAGAAGGTCAAGGTGCTCCAGGATTGGCCAGCCCAGTCACTATATATGAACATTATTGAGCATGTCTGGGGTAAGATGGAGGCGGCATTGAAGATGAATCCAAAGAATCTTGATGAACTCTGGGAGTCCTGTAAGAACGCTTTCTTTGCCATTCCAGATGAATTTATTAAGTTATTTGAGTCATTGCAGAGATGTATGGATGCAGTCCTCCAAGCTCATGGGAGTCATACACAATATTAATTCTTTTTCCACTCTGCATTATGACCTTATATTCTATACAGGACATTATTTCTGTTAAGTGACAAGACTTTAATCTAAACAAAGTCAGACCTTACTGTCCTAATTAAATAATTAAAAATCAAGGCATAATCATATTTTATTTTGGTAAAATAAGCGTAATCTAGAGGCCTTTGCCTTTTCATATAAGCCACTTCAACCAAATGATCAACTAAAAGTCAAGTTATTATTTGTTTCTCCTAAAACTTGAATAGGTGACAAGACTTTTGTCAGGTAGTGTAGATCTACCCTAGTGTACACAACACATTAACTTACTGATTTTGACTGTAATGTAATAACATGCACCTTTTGTAAAGCTGCTTTGGAACAATAATTATTGTGAAAAGTGCTATACATTTGCTTGAATTGAATTACCACAGCTGGAAAAGTCATTGAAGACAATGAAAGTTAAGTTGGTGTAAAAGCTATTTGATAAATGTGTATATATATAATGACACAATAATTATAATCTCTTTATTTATTTTGTATTTATTTATTTATTTATTTTTTCAAGATTCCAGAACGAACAACATCAAAATTCAAAGATGTCATCGGCCATCACAGATATGGATCCAGGTAAGTCATTAAGTATGTGTTTGTTTGAAATCTCTGCAGGATATATAGAAGATTTTCAGATCGGCTTCATTTGAGCTTAAATGTAATCTTCTCAAGCCCCTCATTATCCTCAGATGAGAAACTGTGCTTGTTTTTGTTTCTTGACTTTGCATCATGTATTCAGTGGGGATCGTCAGTCAGCTATGGACAACGCTGGCAAAATGTCCTTCTCCAACAGCTCGACAAGCAGCTCACAGTCAGGTGTGTTTTTCTCTTACAATAACTCATTGGTATTTGTATCTGAACAGAATAAGGTCTGTTTTTAGGGTTCCCTGGAATTTCTTTAATATCATTGAAGTCCTATTCTAGATGTTGAAAATTTAAAGGTCTAGAAATTTTACTTTGTTTTGTTGTCCAAGTCATTGCAATATCATGGATTTTTGTTTGCCGTTTTAAATTTTACATTCCATTCATCAAAATGTGAATTTTATATACTTTTAATGCCATCTTCACACGTTTTGCCTATTGTTATGGCAATCGCCTGTTTTTTCTATGCCTTTTCATATATATTAACGTTCAAATATATTAAAACAATATGATAAGAAAAGTGAATGGAAGTGAATGGGATCAGAAGTCTTGACACTTAAGTTACAATGGCCAAATACTGTATGTGAGAAATATGGTGGATAGGTCATGGAAATTCAGCTTTTTAGTCAGTGAAATCAGGGAAAATTCAGGGAATTTGACGTTTGGCTTAAAGTGGGAACAATGGGTATTAAGCAAATGTCAGTGAATGCTGTCATGTAGACGTTCTTGTTTTTGCAGGTTACTGTGTTCTGGATAATCCAGCACATCCAAATAGAAACTCTCAAAGTCCAGGAGCATCACCACAAACCCAGGTGTGAATCTGCATCACATGTATAATGTAAAATTAATTTCTGATCATTTTCTGAACTTATGGTGTTAATCATAGAGATTGTTTATATAATAAAATGGATTACTTAAAAGAACATTCATATCAATGTCAGATGTCTCTCTGTATCTTGCAGTATATATAGACAAATACACACACACATCAAAATATACAAATGTACATTTTATATATTTTTGATTCACTCCAAAACAAAAATGTAATATTACAATGTTTCCTCATATTATATATAAGTGGATTAATAAATAAATAGATGAGCAATATCATATGAGTAACAGTGCGATATGGCTGTATATCGGCACTGGTGGGAGGCGTTTTGACTCAAGGCCACAGGCCGAGTGCCTTAGTGTCCCACCAGTAACAATATACAGCCATATTGCAGTGATGATCGAGTGTGATATTGTGTTTATACAACAGTTCGACAGCACAATCGTGTATATAATAAAGAAAATCATTTTGTATGAGGAAATACTTTTTTACCATTCATTCACATCTCCAGCTGATGTCAGAACAGCAGAAACTGTTGCTACTTCACAAACGTCATTTTAGAGCTAGTATTTGAATGATTCTCCAGTGTGATATCCAAAGGGATGACAAAACAGGTGATTTTTGCACACAAATTAAGATTATAAGGCTGAACGACATGAAATGTCATCAGATACAGAGATTACCCCGCATTTCTCTGTTGCGAGCAAACACAGCCAGATTACTATGATATAAGTACAGCACTACAACATACAAAAGAGAGAGATCGACTAAGGCCCCGTTTACACTAATGCGTTTTCGTTTTAAAACGGCTTTTTTTATCAAAAACGATCTGCGTCCACACTAGCGTTTCATCTAGCGTTTCTAAACATATCTCCGTCCACATTACTCCACCAAAAACGTATATCACGTGACCATTCGCGCACTCTGGGCATGCGCATTCAAGTATAAACAGGAAACATGTGTCTCGCTCGGCATTTGGTTATTGTTAGTCAACAAACGCTGGTTGAACGATGAACGCGAGCGATTAGTGAGTGCTCGAACAATAGCTTGCCTCTTGCGAATATGTGCAGCAGCTGTAGTAAAAAAGGCAGAGTTTAACTGCACAATGGCGCCTAAAACGGACAATAGTGCAAACAACGCTCCCATTTCTGTGTCCATGTTGTTGTTTACAGTGAAGGCTGGTCTGCCGTCTTCCGGTGGCGTTATAGTCATGTGATAGGGGCTTGACAAATAAGGGAAGGATACGCAATGACCCAAAAGCACCAATCAGGTAGCGAATCTCAGCAGCCACGCCTCCGTTTTCAGATATCTCCGTTTTTCCCCATCCACACTGAGACGGAGCAGCAGCGTTTCAGAATTAAAACGCGCTCTTCAGTGTTTCCAAAACGCTCCGTTTTCGGGGTTCGAAAACTCCGGCGTAGTGTGGACGGATGGCGTAACCGTAGCAAAACTTGTGCGTTTTAAAACGAAAACGCATTAGTGTAAACGGGGCCTTAGAAAGTCACTTACCTGTTCTGTAATGATTTATTCAGCTGTAGTTTGAAACTTATACTGAGAAAATGCTGTTTTTCCTCCCCTAAGGACTTATTATGTGGTCTCTGTCGCCATCTTGTGGCGGAACGTCAACCATCTATTCTCTGCTCAGTATGACAGGCTGGCCGCCTATGTGCTGAAACTCTGAAATAATTAATATTTTAAATAGACACTATCCTTATAAATAAACTGCATAGTTGCAATCTAAACAACTACATTCTCACCCAAACGGCCTCAAAAATACATTATGTTGTCCAACAGCTGCAATATTTGTCAAACTATTGAGTCTATTGATCTGCTGTCACTCTATGTGGGCGGAGTAATACACAAGTGAAGAGGCAGTACAAGGTCTGATATTGCGGAATATTGCAGGGCTATCAGCCATCAGATTCGAGAACCAGACAGAATTGTTGTGCGTGCATGTGTGTATATATATGTATATATATATATATATATATATATATATATATATATATATATATATATATATATATATATATATATATATATATATAAAACGTTAAAAAATATTAATACATATATATATAATGTGCATATTAAAAACAGTGCAGTGGATTTTTTTAAGATTTAATTTACCCTACCAAATAAACAAAACTGAAGCATCGAAGTCTTTTAATATCACACTGTTTTGTTTTTAAGGGTTTGGGAACGAAGTCTCACTTCAGCCCATTAATGAAGCTTGCAGAATATTCTTCATCCAGTGATGAAGATGATGAGAAGATGAGGTAATCTAAACTAATGTTTACTCTTGTCTTAAGATTTTTTTTTAATGACATAAAAATGGTATAGAGTCATTTTAGGTGATCTGCCCTTTTAAACCATACAAAGATGTAAAAGTCTGGTATCAAATATAATCCCGATGTGATGTGAAAGAAGACATGTGGTTGGTGCCGGATGGACAGATTGCTATGTCAGAGGTTATGACCATGTTGGGCTTCTCATGTCCCTGAATCAAGACTGTGAAAACCTCACAATGCAGGGCTGAAGTGCCTGTGGCAGTAACGTGTTGACTTTTTCTGCCATTCTGCTAATGTTCTACCGATGTCAAGTCACATTAATGTATGCTAGCCGCTTTCTGGTTGAACGACGACTAGTTTTTTGGGCAACTTTGCCTCACAGTAGAGCTGCATGATGTGTTTAAATAATTATAAAACCAATAACATCAGACATATAAACATAATTGAAGGCTAAAAAACGAACAAAATTGCATTATTGTATAATATATTTATGCTGGTTCACCAACCCAGTGTTACTTTCCTGAAGAATTTAGCTCTAACCATGTTTAAACACACCTGAACCAATTAGGACCTTAATCAACACTTGATAATTAGAGACCGGTGTGTTTGGTCAGGATTGCAACTGAAATTTGCAGGAAGGCAGCTCTCCAGGAACAAGGTTGGTGATCCTTGGACTAAAACTACTCTTACAAAAAAATGAAATGGGTAGTTCACCCAAAAATGAACATTTTGTTATTAATTACTCACCCTCAAGTCTTTTTAGTTTTTCTTTGGAACACAAGTTAAGATATATTAGATGAAATTCAAGAGCTTTCCACCACTTAGATGTGCCAAAAATAGCTGTAAATATGAATTTGTTTGCTTATATCTTCTCTCATGTGCCAAGTCAAGTGCGTGTTTACTATGGGCCGTACAACATATTGCCATTTAGATTCAGCAATGCAACACTTAAGCATCATACTCCCCATAGTAAACGCACATCCTAGTCTGATAGAGAAGACATTAGCAAACAAAGTTGATTTTATTTATGTATGTTTTGCCACGCAAAAGAGTTCTTGGAGCTTCATGCGTTAACAGTTGAACCACTGAAGTTACATGGACCCTGCTGAAAAATCCAGCTTAAACCAGCCTAAGCTGGTTGGCTGGTTTTAGCTGGTCGACCAGCCTGGTTTTAGAGGGGCTTTGGCCATTTCCAGGCTGGTTTCCAGCCATTTCCAGCCTGGTCTTAGCTGGTCAGGCTGGAAAATGACCAGCTTAAACCAGCTAAAACCAGCTTGACCAGCCTGGTTTAAGCTGGACATAGCTGGTTTTGGCTGGTCAAGCTGGTTTTAGCTGGTCAACTCCCAGCCTGACCAGCTAAAACCAGGCTGGAAATGGCTGGAAACCAGCCTGGAAATGGCCAAAACCCCTCTAAAACCAGGCTGGTCGACCAGCTAAAACCAGCCAACCAGCTTAGGCTGGTTTAAGCTGGATTTTTCAGCAGGGGAATGTTTTGACAATATGTTTGGTTCTTTTTCTGGACTTTAAACATCTCGTTATTTTTGCCGTCTACTATGGAGGTTGAGGGAGCTTTCGAATTTCATCTAAAAAATGGTCATTTTGTGTTCTGAAGATGAATGAATGTCTTGGGATTGGAACGACATACAGCCAAGTAGATAATAGAATTTTCATTTTTGGGTGAACTAACCCTTTATGTTTATACATGTGTGCTTTTTGTGCCTATATTTTATTTGTAAAGTCTTAAGGGAAAGTAGTAGTATGCTCCTCATGCCAAATCTAAAGCCCACGTGATCATCTCCTGGTGTCATTAGATGTGGGAATTAAATGAACCTGTAAAAATGTGTTCTGTCGTACTGTATTCTTAACAGTGTTTGTAGTTTGTCTTTGCTGCATTGTTCATAGCCTAAAGGAACAAACGTTTTCTTTGACATCATTAAAATTGATCTGGTTGTTTTCCAGGTCTCCATTGAGCAATGGAAGGCCTGTGTTTTCCAGAGGGCAGACTAATGAAATCATTCTTCAGCCTCATCTCAATGTAAAACAGCAGCAGGTAAAGTCACCTTCACTATGTTGTTTCAGGGACAGTGCAATATACTGAGAAAAATGAGTAATTCTCTTTTGACATACTCTTGATTTTATCAACCATTTAAAGCAAGGGTGTCAGACTCAGTTCTTGGAGCGCCGCAACTCTGCAGTTTAGTTCCAACCCTAATTAAACATACCTGATCAAACTAATTGAGTCCTTCAGGCTTGTTTGAAAGCTACAGGTAAGTGTGTTGGAGCAGGGTTGAAACTAAACTGTGCAGGGCTGCGGCCATCCAGGAGCTGAGTTTGACACCCATGATTTAAAGGAACACTCCACTTTTTTTTTTGGAAATAGCCTAAAGTTAAACTGATGAGTTTTACCTTTTTTGAGTCCAGTCAGCCGATCTTCTGGTGGGAGAATACCATGCCATACAATGGCTCCAGCAAGTGTGATGATATTACGCTACACTTAGTTAACTAGCTGGGGACTATTTTCAGGTGCTGTGTTATGTCATTGTTAATGCTGCACTCATGGTACAGCAGCAAAGTTCCTTGATTATTATGTCAAATGAGAACATACACTCACCGGCCACTTTATTAGGTACACCTGCTTAACACAATTTCTAATCAGCCAATCACATGGCAGCAACTCAATGCATTTAGGCATGTAGACATGGTCAAGACAATCTGCTGCAGTTCAAACCGAGCATCAGAATGGGGAAGAAAGGTGATCTAAGTGACTTTGAACATGGCATGGTTGTTGGTGCCAGTCTGGCTGGTCTGAGTATTTCAGAAACTGCTGATCTACTGGGACTTTCATGCACAACCATCTCTAGGGTTTACAGAGAATGGTCTGAAAAAGAGACCATATGCAGTGAGCGGCAGTTCTGTGGGCACAAATGCCTTGTTGATGCCAGAGGTCAGAGGAGAATGGCCAGGCTGGTTCGAGCTGATAGAAAGGCTACAGTAACTCAAATAACCACTCGATACAACCGAGGTATGCAGAAGAGCATCTCTGAATGCACAACATGTCCAACCTTGAGGGGGATGGGCTACAGCAGCAGAAGACCACACCCGGTGCCACTCCTGTCAGCTAAGAACAGGAAACTGAGGCTACAATTCGCACAGGCTCACCAAAATTGGACAATAGAAGATTGGAAAAACGTTGCCTGGTCTGATGAGTCTCGATTTCTGTTGCGACATTTAGATATAGGGTCAGAATTTGACGTCAACAACATGAAAGCATGAATCCATCCTGCCTTGTATCAACAGTTCAGGCAGGTGGTGGTGGTGTAATGGTGTGGGGGATATTTTCTTGGTACACTTTGGGCCCATTACTACCAATTGAGCATCGTGTCAACGCCACAGCCTACCTGAGTATTGTTGCTGACCATGTCCATCCCTTTATGACCACACTGTACCCATCTTCTGATGGCTACTTCCAGCAGGATAACACGCCATGTCATCGAGAATCATCTCAGACTGGTTTCTTGAACATGACAATGAGTTCACTGCACTCAAATGGCCTTCACTGTCACCATATTTCAATCCAATAGAGCACATTTGGGATGTGGTGGAGCGAGAGATTCCAGCATGATGCAGGAACTGCAGCAACTGCGTGATGCTATCATCTCAATGTAGACCAAAATCTCTGAGGAATATTTCCAGTACCTTGTTGAATCTATGCCACGAATGATTAAGGCAAGTGGGTCCCACCTTATACAAGTAAGGTGTACCTAATAAAGTGGCCGGTGAGTGTAGTGGCTGAATGGATTCAAAAATGGTAAAACTCAACTGGAATGAGCCTATTTGCAAAACGTGAGTACACCCCTCACAATTCTATCTTTTAAATTCATATTTTTAATAGGAAGCTTTACTGTACAATATTATATTTGTGCATATAAATTAGATTAGTCAGTACTGAAGCAAAATCTGGAGCTAAATTTAACAAAAAAAAAACTTACAATAACAGTCTAAAAATTAGTAAACCTGAATTTAGATGTTAGGGAAAAATAACAAATGCAAATTTTAAAAAGAGGAAACATCAAAAGCAACAAACAAACAAAAATGTAGTTTATTTTTTATTTTGCAAGATTTCGCTTGAGTTTAAGATTTCTAAAGATGTTTGGTGGCACAAATCTTATTTTAATAAATTGTTTTTTTTAAATAAATCTGTTTTGTTCAAATGCACCAAAATATATTGTCTATATTCACAGAGAAATGCGGTGTACTCATTTATGCTGAGCACTGTATTTACTTTAAGAGTATTGTACTGTGATGCCACAACTCATTTTACTAGCTGAGATTGTTATTGCAGTATATTTGTTCAAACAGTGTTTCATAGATATTGTCAGTGCATAAATTCATGTCCTTAAAACAGATTTTCATGTTTCTCCAGCAGAGTGCAGCAAAGCCAACACATAACGTATATCAGAGGCCTTCTGGATCCCAATCTAGTGATAACTACCATCTGCCAGACCTCCTGCACAAAAGCCCTACACATGAGCTGAGCTACCACCAGACCCCCACACAGAGCTCCAGAGACGTATGCCTGCTTCTGCACTTATTTAGCCCACTGATAGCTGCTGTTTAATATAATTTCTGCATATTTTGTTTGTTTATTTAGTTTTTGAAAAGTCATTTGGAGGGAAGTTAGCACATTTTACACAGTTTGGAAACTAGTTATGCAGATACAAATTAGAGTACTGTTTAAAGCCAACAGTTCTGCCCTCATGAAAAAATACTATAGTAACTTATAGTAAATATTACACTGTTTGTGAACTATACGCTGTAAATAATGCTGGGTTCCACAGGAATTAAGTTAACTTTATTAGTTTTTTTTTACTAATTTAAGGGGATTGAGCATACAACAATTACGTTGTCCCCCCCCCCAAGAATTGTGTTGTTGTTGTTGTGTTGTTTCAGCTCATTTTAAATAAGTAGTTTGAACAAACAACAAACACTTTTTTTGAGTGTACCAAGTATTTGAATTAATCTTTTGTAGTAATACAATAGTTGCTATGGTAACACAACAACTTTAGTAATATATGAGCAATATCACATTTGTAGCAGTGCGATATGGCTGTATATCGGCTCTGGTGGGACGCATGCGTTGGCTCAAGGCTGTAGGCAGTGCGCCTTAGTGTTCCACCAATGATGATATACAGACAATTCACACTGCTACAAGTGCGAAATTGAGTTTATACAACAGTTCGACGGCGTAATAGTGTATATAAAAAGAAAATCAAACACAGAGAGTCTCAAAAATTCTTTTTTGTATGAGGAACTACTTTTTTCAGCCATTCATTCACATCTGCAGCTGACCGTCAGAACAGCAGAAACCGTAGCTAAATCACCAACGTCATTTTAGAGCTAGTATTTGAATGATTCTCTAGCGTAATATCTAAAGTGATGACAAAACAGATGATTTTGCTTTCATTTAAAAATTATAAAGCTGAACGACATGAAATGCCATCAGTCTACAGAGATTTCCCAGTATTTCTTGTTGCGATCGGGAGAGCATAATAATTAATACCGAAAAAGCAAACACTACTAGATTACTATGGTATAAATACAGCACTACTACTAGGGATGGGTACCGAAACTCTGTACTTTATCGGTGTTGGTGCTAAATTATAAAAGACTGAAGTATCGATAAGCTCTGACGTTAACGGTTCTGCTATCGGTACTAGATAATTATTGCTAAATAAACATTACTTACAGTTGCATAATTTAACTGACCAACCTTTTCCAAATTGAGATATTTGATATTCGTCTGCACAGTTGGCAATCTCACATGAGGAATGCTCGTGTTTCCGGTGAGCGCGTCAAGTATAAAAACAGCCTTCACAGTTCTCGGTTGTGCACGCGCACTAAGCGGAGGCTCGCGCTAAAAGCTCACACACATAGCTTGCTACACAGACTCGCACGCACACACAGCTCGTAAGCTTGCAGAGTGGTGGAGAGAACCAAACGAGTTGCATTTCCTTAGTGGACACCGACAATGCTCGTTGCAAAAAACGCAACAAGTTTGGCTAAGCAAAAAGTGCATTAACTGCAAAAAGACAAATGAAAAGCTTTCGACTGCCTAGCTAAAGGGGCATCATCCACATCGTTATGCTGCTAGCAGTCAATCACATAAGGTCTTTCTAAATTAGTATAATAATAATAGTTTAATAAACACACACATTAGGTTACAATGAAAACAGTATTTTTTTCTGCAGTAGACTAAATAAATCTTAAACATTAAAAATGCTTTTACGTAAGCTGTATTTACAAATATAGGCTATGAATAGCCTAATAATAAGTTAATTCATTTATGTGAATGTGTTAATGAAAAATCTTAAACATTATCTGATTATTTAACTGCATTTTGCAACTCAAAGAGGATATTTTCAACTACAGGGAGCACATAAACCAAGAAAGATCCTGACGTCTTCCAGAAAAGGCAATTTGTTGATTTTTCTACAGAAGAATAGTTAAAAAGTAATTTTCTTTCAAACCATTGTACATTCTTTTACAGAATTTTTTTTATTTATTCGTTTTAAAATTATTGGGGTTTTTTTTTTCCATTAAAAACGTAATAATAAAATAAAGTGTTGTTTTTCATTAAAAAGTACCGATAAGAGAATCGTTAAAGTACCGAATCGATAAGTGGTATCGATAAAAGTAGTAATACTGTTAAAACCTTAACGATATCCATCCCTAACTACAACATACAAAAGAGAGAGAGATCAACTTAGAATGTCACTTACCAGTTCTGTAAGGATTTGATCAACTGTAGTTTGAAATACGAAAAGAAAACGCTGAGTTTTTCTCCCCTGAGGACTTATTATGCGGTCTCTGCCGTTATCTTGTGGCAGAACGTCAACCATCAATTTCTTTGGCCGTCGACCTGCTGAATCTCCAAAATTAGAAGTATTTAAAAAAGGCACTATCCTTATAAATAAACTGCATAGTTGCAGTCTAATCACCTACATTCTTGCCTAAAAAAGCCTCAAAAGTACAATATGTTGTCCAACAGCTGCGATATTTGTCAAACTGTCGTAAGTTTATTCCTCTGCTTGTAACTCTATGTGGGCGGAGTAATACACAGCGGTGAAGAGGCTGTACGAGTGCAGAATATCGCTTGGCTATCAGCCAATCAGATTCGAGAACCAGACAGAACTGTTGTATAAATACATATAACATACCGGATACTGTAAATTTCTACAACTATAGGGTATAATACTACAGTACTACACACTTTACTATAATAAAAACTAAAGTATGTAACAGTATTTATTACAGCTAATCAAATCACTATAGTTAATACCACAGTATGATGTAACATTGCTTCAAGTGTTCCAAATACTATAATATATACAGTATAATACCCTTTACTATATTGAGGTTACTATATGTGGTTCAAAACACTAGCATTTACTGTAAATTACTGTAGTATTTTTTCATTTTGAGTGTCGGCGGATTTTAATATTGAATTTAAAGTTTAAATGGAAGTTGAAAGTTGAAGTTTAAATGGATTTCACACAGTAAAAATGATATTTTAGATATGTTATTGTGGTAACACTTTACAATAAGTTTCTATTAGTTGTATTTATATTATTAAATTGTACAATCACGGGCCACTTTATTAGGTACCCCTGTCCAACTGCTCGTTAACGCAGATTTCTAATCAGCCAATCACATGGCAGCAACTCAATGCATTTAGGCATGTAGACATGGTCAAGACGAACTGCTGCAGTTTAAACAGAGCATCAGAATGGGGAAGAAAGGTGATTTAGGTGACTGAACATAGTATGGTTGTTGTTGGTGCCAGACGGGCTGGTCTGAATATTTTTTAGAAACTGCTGATCAACTGGGATTTACACGCACAACCATCTCTAGAAGCAACTGCGTGATGCTATCATGTCAATGTGGATCTTTGAGGAATATTTCCAGTACCTTGTTGAATCTGTGCCATGAAGGATTAAGGCAGTTCTGAAGGCAAAAGCGGGTCCAACCCAGTACTGGTAAGGTGTACCTAATAAAGTGGCCGGTGAGGGTATTTACTAATATGAATAAGCGATGAACAATACATTTATTACAGTATTTATTTATCTTTGTTAATAATAATGTGAATTAATGAAAATATAGTAAAATTGTTAGTTCTTGTTAACACGCTGCATTAACTAATGTTAACAAGCACAACTTTGGATTTTAACAATGCCAATGCATTAACTTACATTAACATAATGGAGCTTTATGTGTGTGGCATTGGCATGATGTTTCCTGTTTAACTTCCATATACACTAGGATTAAAATTTTTGGTGTGTTTTATGATTGCAAAGGCATTTATTTAATACAAATGGTCATTTTGGGGCATTTAAGTTTTTCAATTGAAATATATTTGAAAATGTTCTGATTTTCAGGAAGCTTCAATGATTAAGTTGCTCGATTTTTATTTAACAGTTATTATTGGTGCTTTGTTAGATAAGATTCTTATTATTTCAATAAAAAAAACATGTTGCTTTTTGTGGAAACTAATACATTTGTACACTCACTGGCCACTTTATTAAGTACACCTTACTAGTATTGGGTTGGACCCACTTTTGCCTTCAGAACTGCCTTAATCCTTCGTGGCATAGAAGGTGCTGGAAATACTCCGCTGTGATTTTGGTCCATATTGACATGATAGCATCACGCAGTTGCTGCAGATTTGTCGACTGCACATTCATGATGGGACTCTCCCGTTCCACCGCATCCCAAAGGTGCTCTATTGGATTGAGGTCTTGTGACTGTGGTGGCCATTTGAGTACAGTGAGCACATTATCATGTTCAAGAAACCCGTCTTTATGACATGGTGTGTTATCCTGCTGGAAGTAGCCATAAGAAGATGGCTATACTGTGGTGACATGGTCAGCAACAATACTCAATTGGTACTAATGGGCCCATAGTGTACCAGGAAAATATTCCCCACACCATTACACCACCACCACCACCACCAGGCTGAACCGTTGATACAACACAGGATGGATCTATGTTCTCATGTTGTTGATGCCAAGTTCTGGTCCTACCATCCGAATGTTGCAGCAGATATCGAGACTCATCAGACCAGGCAACGTTTTTCCAATCTTCTATTGTCCACTTTTTGTTGAGTCTGTGCGAATTGTAGTTTCCTGTTCTTAGCTGACAGTAGTGGCACCCAGTGTGGTCTTCTGCTGCTGTAGCCCATCCACCTCAAGGTTGGACGTGTTGTGCATTCAGAGATGCTCTTCTGCATACCTCGGTTGTATCGAGTTACTGTTGCCTTTCTATCAGTTCGAACCAGTCTGGCCATTCTCCTCTGACCTCTGGCATCAACAAGACATTTGTGCCCACAGAACTGCCGCTCACTGAACATTTTCTCTTTTTCGGACCATTCTCTGTCAACCCTAGAGATGGTTGTGCGTGAAAATCCCAGTAGATCAGCAGTTTCTGAAATACTCAGACCAGCCCATCTGGCACCAACAACCATGCCACGTTCAAAGTCATAAATCACACTCAATTTGAACTGCAGCAGATTGACCATGTCTACATGCCTAAATGCATTGAGTTGCTGCCATGTGATTGGCTGGTTAGAAATTTGCGTTAACAAGCTGATGGACAGGTGTACCTAATAAAGTGGCCGGTGAGTGTATATTGATGCTCATTGATGGTGAAAAAAGGTTTTCTATAAAAGTGTAGTACATTTTTTTTGTGATTTGCTTTTGTGATTTGCATTTTGCAATATTGTATAAAAAAGTAATTATTAACAATCTCTCCGTGATGTTTCTGTCATTCTGCATTTACAGAAACTACTCAATAACCAGCCAGGAAAAAGCGTGTCTTCTTCATCTTCGTCATTCTCACCTTTCATTGACCCTCGTTTGCTGCAGATTTCTCCACCTCTGAGTCCGCAGGGATACGGCCAGCGTGAGTCCACATGACTGACAGCCACTGACATACATGCATGTCACATTTACAGACACTCTCTGTCTGTCTCTCTGTGTGCGTTTCAGTGAATGGCAGGTGCGAGCCATGCATTAGACAGCCTCACAGGAAGGGCTCAGTGGTGAACGTCAACCCCACCAACATTCGACCACAGAGTGACGCCCCAGAGATTCGCAAATATAAAAAGAAGTTCAACGCTGAGATCCTCTGTGCTAGTCTGTGGGGTGAGACACGTTCATATGCACATAACACACCTGTGGAATGCAATGATGGATTGTAACAACTGCCAGGGTTCCCAGGGGTACTTGGAATTTATGGACTATCATGGAATTTTAAAAGGTCTATTGCAGACATTGAAAGTCGGGGAATTTTGGCCAAGGCATGTTAAAGATGTTTGTTTGTTACTTGAAATTTTAGTTTCCATTTAGTGCTATTTTTCTATGCAGTAGTTCTTCGTTATTTGTGGGAGTTACGTTCTTAAAATAGCCCGCAATAGGTGAAATCCGCAAAGTAGCTTTATTTTTTTTAATTATTATAGATGTTTTAAGGCTGTAAAACCCCTCACTACACACTTTATACACTTTTCTCAGACAGGCATTGACATTTCCACACTTTTCTCTCTTGTTTAAACACTCTCAAATCTCAAACCTTCATATAAAAAGAAGTCCAGTATTATAGAATGAAACCAAAGATCAAAACCATTTGATCTTCATTTATTCCGTAATGGCGACCTACAGCCTTGTAACTTCTACCTTCCTTTAGCATTTAGTTTTAGTCCAGAAGTTCAACTTTTTGTGGGATGTTTAGCATGTACCTCCGCCTTTTGGGTGCTACCGCAGATGCCTTTGACGGTACAGAGCGATTCGTCGACATTGTGGGGAGAAAACTTCCAACCATACAGTACAGCACTTCAGAGTCACACTGCTAGCGATCTAAGATTTATGGAAATTTGGCAAGCTGAAGACATTCTGTACTGTACATGGAGACACGGCACAGAGAAGATTGATTGACAATCATCTACAGCCAGTCAGGACGCAGAACACAATGCGCTAGTCAGGACGCATAACACAGTGCGCGGTAGAAAAAAAAACATGTGAAATTGCACAAAAACAATCTGCGAGAGCATGGAAAGTGAACCGTGTTTCATCGAGGGACCACTGTATAGTATTTTATATAGTGCTGTTTCACTTAAAAGTGTAAAAGTGCTTTAAAATGAGCTTTTTTGTATTCAAAGTTTGACGTAATCTTAATTTAAACATGAAAATAGGGCGGGACACATAATAGCTCCTCCCCTTAAAAAAACAAAACATCCAAGAGCTTTCGTTTTTATCACAGCTCTGCCAGTGAGACTGAGATCAAGCGCTTCAAATGAAAAGCAAATGAGAAGTGTCTTGTGTCATGTGCGGGGCATGTCAGACATTGGATTGGTCAGAAGATTTGATTGGAAACTGAAGTATGATGTCAAAAAAATGTATTGATCCATTTAGGCAGAAATGAAAAACTGCAAGCCTTAGATGTTTGTATCTTCTAAATGCAACATTTGTACCTTTTAAGTAAGGCTAATATGGAGGATAATACCTTCTTTGAAGTGAAGCCAAAGCTCTTAAAATCGGTGTGTTGAAAAGTAGACGACAGAAAAGCGAAATGTAAAATTGGTAGAACTTCTGTAGAACTCTCAACTTTGCTTGTTTTTCTAAATCTGAGGTAGATTATCAGTTGTAGTTATTCATTTATTCATTCATTTATTTTATTTTCGGCTTAGTCCCTTAATTAATCCGGGGTCGCCCCAGCGGAATAAACTGCCAACTTATTCAGCACATGTTTTACGCAGCGGATGCCCTTCCAGCTGCAACCCATCTCTGGGAAACATCCATAGACACTCATTCACACTCATACACTACGGATAATTTAGCTTACCCAATTTACCTGTACTGCATGTCTTTGGACTGTGGGGGAAACCGGAGCACCCGGAGGAAACCCACGAGAACGCAGAGGGAACATGCAAAGTCAGAGAAAGTCAGGGAATTTGATATTTGTTATATACAGTGTAATACGCTTTACTATATGGTGGTTACTATATGTGATTCAAAATGCTAGTATTTACTATGAATTACTATAGTATTTTTTTATAGTATTTTTATTTTAATATTATGAAAATCAGCTTTGCTTCTTAGTCAGTGAAAGTCAGGGAATTTAATATTTGGCTTAGAGTGGGAACCCTGAAATGCATCCTCCGATATCAAGCACATTAGCGTTTTGACTGATTTGTGTATGTATCTGTCTGTCTGTCTTTCTATGTGTGTGTGTGTGTGTGTGTGTGTGTGTGTGTGTGTGTGTGTGTATTTAGGTGTGAATTTGTTGGTGGGTACAGAGAATGGCCTGTGGCTGCTGGACCGCAGTGGTCAGGGTAAAGTTTACTCTCTTATTAGCCGCAGACGCTTCCAACAGATGGACGTACTGGAGGGCCTTAATGTACTCATTACTATATCAGGTACATACAGTACACAAACCAATTTACCACACCAAAGTAACTTTAAAAATGTGTGACTTAATTTCATCTGTGGAACATAATAGAAGATGTGCTCATACATTCTCAGATTTTGGGGCCAAATGGATTTTGAAACGACTTCCAACATATTTTTTTTTTACATTCTTTTAGAGCTGCTGTGAAAAATCATTGGAGAATTGAATCCTGAGATTTTCAGAATGCCTCACTATTCTTACTTTAATCTATTCTGTGCTTAGTTTTTAACAGCAGATGGCGCTCTATGATAGTTTTTATTAGTGCTTAACAGTTTTATTGGTTATTAAGCTGATTACAGAAAAGAATACAGTATCTCTGTTTTATATCAAACTTTTGCCCCGTTTACAAACTAGTTTCCATGTAAGACCTTGAGGTCACAACTATATAACTATATTCAATTAAAGCCTTTGACATTTAATTTGTTAGAAAACTCATTCATTCATTCATTCATTCATTTTCTTTTCGGCTTAGTCCCTTTATTAATCCGGGGTCGCCACAGCGGAATGAACCGCCAACTTATCCAGCACATGTTTTTACGCAGCGGATGCCCTTCCAGCTGCAACCCATCTCATACACACTCATTCACACTCATACACTATGAACAATTTAGCCTACCCAATTCACCTGTACCGCATGTCTTTGGACTGTGGGGGAAACCGGAGCACCCGGAGGAAACCCACGCAAACGCAGGGAGAACATGTAAACTCCACACAGAAACGCCAACTGACCCAGCCGAGGCTTGAACCAGCGACCTTCTTGCTGTGAGGCGACAGCACTACCATTTTTTATAGTACAAGTTTAATTTTTTATAGTATTTGTCTACCAGAATGATATTTGTCTACCAATCACTGGTTCTGGTTTCAATCCACTGTTTTGTATGTTATTTCAATGTCAATCCACCTAATACAAACAGTTCTAATACAAACAAATCTAAAACCAAGCAGATGTATTCGTCTAAATGAGTTTTTAACCATACACTTTGTCATGAGATTAATGTAAAAACTAATTTCGAATAATAGGTCATTTGCTTCAACTGTTTGTAACTTTAATGTTCAAACATTAAAAAAAAGTTCAAACATAATAAAACTCAACTATTTAAATGTAGGTGATTTGTAAAATGCAAAGTTATGTCGTGAAACCGTTTGTGCTCTCAGGCTAAAAGGCCATCTAATCTGCTCCTGTGTGATTAAATACATGGCGCATGGAGAATAGTTGCTGTCGCCTCAACAGCCAATTAGCTTGCTCCTCAATATTTGAAATGCTCAGTGTTGTAATGTTGCATTGCGTTATTCGGAGACCCTCCTCCACCCCAGCTCCACCTATGTTTAGATCTGCTAGAGGGGTTACATATATATTATGTTTGCAGCAGCAGTGTGTCATATTCAGGATTCATACAGTCATGGAAAACCTGGAAATGTCATGGAGTTTTGACATGGCATTTTCCAGACCTGGAAAAGTTTTGGAAACAGAAAAACCTACAAAGTTTTGGAAAAGACATGGAGATCAGTTTAACAAATATCTGTGTACTTGAAAATATGTAAGTTGTCTACTTATTTTCTGTCCTCAGCCAAAAACATGGTCTCGCATTATTAATGCTGTGTAAGCATTATCTAAATACATTTTTACATAGATATAAAAATATAAATTCAAACTAAATAGATTGTTGCATGTTTTATGATATACTGTAATAAATTTGATCGTGCATTGTTTTTCTTATTTACCACATATACATTACATAAAAAAATTATTTGAAATTGCTGGAAAAATCATGGAATTTCAATAGTAAAATGGGTTTGAACCCTGAATATTCTCAGACTGCATATCTGTGACTATATTGACAGTAGCAAGGGTCGGTATTTGCTCTCCCATAATAATCAAAGCAGCAGCAGCGGCGTAGCAGATCTACTCCGCCAAGACCAAACTCATCAACATTGTCATATCTGTGAATATATTGACAGTAGCAAGGGTCGGTATTTGCTCTCCCATAATAATCAAAGCAGCAGCAGCGGCGTAGCAGATCTACTCCGCAAAGACCAAACACATCAACATTGTCATATCTGTGAATATATTGACAGTAGCAAGGGTCGGTATTTGCTCTCCCATAATAATCAAAGCAGCAGCAGCGGCGTAGCAGATCTACTCCGCCAAGACCAAACTCATCAACATTGTCATATCTGTGAATATATTGACAGTAGCAAGGGTCGGTATTTGCTCTCCCATAATAATCAAAGCAGCAGCAGCGGCATAGCAGATCTACTCTGCCAAGACCAAACACATCAACATTGTCATATCTGTGAATATATTGACAGTAGCAAGGGTCGGTATTTGCTCTCCCATAATAATCAAAGCAGCAGCAGCGGCGTAGCAGATCTACTCCGCCAAGACCAAACACATCAATATTGTCATATGCATATTTATTACCATATTAAATCTCTCCAAGAGTTGTCTTGACAGAAATTAGCCTATTTCTGAAAAAAATTGGAGTGTTTAATCTCTCCAAACTCAGGGTGTATGCATAGCTTGAATCTCCTTTATTCGTTTTTTTTTTCTTGCGGAAAGGTAAGAAAAACAAGCTGAGGCTGTACTACCTGTCCTGGTTGAGGAATAAGATCCTGCATAATGATCCAGAGGTGGAAAAGAAACAGGGCTGGACCTCCGTGGGGGACCTGGAGGGATGTGTCAGCTACAAAGTAGGTGAGTCTAGAACCGATCTCTATACTAATTACATTTCTGGTCCTAATGAACTCTAGCAACTATCATCAGTGAGCACCTCAAGAGATTTTAAATGGATAAACTGCTTTTAGCACATTCAAGGTAAGCCATAATACATAGGCCTGTCTTTTATTATAATACTCTGAATGGAAAGACCAAGTGTAACAGTATCTATCCACAATGATTTTTATAGTTAATGGTCAGTAGTACATCTTGTTTTGGTTTTGTTTTCAATCATAACATTTCATTATATATTGGCGTGGGATAGTAAATGCTAAACGTCTAATGGAATTACCATAGGTTAGTGTGTACCTTTTTGGAAATTAATTTAACATCTTGCTGATGATTTCAGTTCGCTATGAAAAAATCAAGTTCCTGGTCATCGCCTTGAGGAACGCTGTGGAGGTCTACGCTTGGGCTCCAAAGCCATATCACAAGTTCATGGCTTTCAAAGTAAGTCTAACATAATAGCGGAGATGTTAAATTATTCATAGGAATATTGATTAACTGAGGAAATCTCAAAAAGGCTGCAAAGAACAATTCTGGGTTATGTTGCATTATTTAAATTGTAAAGCATGTATGCAGAATGGGAATATTTTTAGAATTAGTTAGTTAGGCAGATTTTATTGAACAGTTATGTCTCAACTGTGTTAAAGCATGATTTTTGTATGATTTCATGAATAAGGGATTCAGGAATTATGGACAAGCTTAATAAAATGTGCATTAGAAAAAGGAGAATGATTATTTATTTATATTTATTGGATTTATTTATTTTATTTATATTTCAATATTTATATTTAGTCATATTTATTCATTTATTGTTATTTGTTTTATTTATTTCTATATTTATTTTTAGTTACAGATGTGGGATTGAAAATGGGTATGATTTTTTTTTTATATTTATTATTATTTTTTATTTATTTAGAATTATTGCTTATTTCATTTTTATTTTACTTATTTATTTATTCATATTTATTTGATTCTATTACAGATGTGGGATTGCAAATTGATATTACATTGCCAGTAGCATGAATTATGGACCAAATTAATAAATTGTGCATTAGGGAAATGAGAATTATATATATTTATATATACACACACACACACACACACACACACACACACACACACACACACACACACACACACACACACACACACACACACACACACACAGTTGAAGTCAGAATTATTAGCTCCCCTGTTTATTTTTTTCCCCAATTTCTGTTTAACAGAGAGAAGATGTTTTCAACACACTTCTAAACATAATAGTTTTAATAACTCATTTCTAATAACTGATTTATTTTATCTTTGCCATGATGACAGTAAATAATATTTGACTAGATATTTTTCAAGACACTTCTATACAGCTTAAAGTGACATTTAAAGGCTTAACTAGGTTAATTGTGTTAACTAGGCAGGTTAGGGTAATTAGGCAAGTTAGTGTATAATGATGGTTTGTTCTGTATACTATTGAAAAAAAATATATAGCTTAAAGGGGCTAATAATTTTGACCTTAATGTTTAAAAAAAAATTTAAATCTGCTTTTATTCTAGCCGAAATAAAGCAAATCAGACTTCAACTGTATTGCTTTACAAATTCTTTACTGTGGTAAAAGTGTTTTGAGGTCATCACACAGTATTGTGAAAAGAACCTTGCAAAAAGAACTCTTTATTAATCTGCCCCATAACCTTATTTTGTGGGAAAAGGATAAAGGTTGTTGGTGATTTACTGCCTCTAGTGTTCTGGATATTGCAGTGAAATGAATGTATGAGTACATTTTTGCTGTTTCACAATGATTCTGGGTTGAAAAATATAGTTTTCTTAATCAGGTTTTCTAGTACTCTATTTGTAGGGCTTTTAAGGGATGCAGTTAGGGTTATAACTATCATACTTTATAACCTCATATTTTGAATTAACTTCTGTTTACATCTACAGATTCTTTATTTGAAAAAGAATAGGATCGCACAAAGATAGATAATGCAACTGGGGTGTTTTTGAAAATGGGTCATTTTTGAGTACGTGTCCTACTTCACGGCTGTCCTGAGAGACTTACTCTAGTTCTGACATGATCTTCTACCATTTGTATTTATAACACTTTTATGGAAACAAATGTAAATAGAAAACATAACTTTTAGTAAATGTCATGAAATATTAATGTTACTTGTAGCAGCTGGCTTCTTCTGTTTGGGCTTATTTATTTATTGTTTTAAGTGCTGAGAAATGTATTAAAGTATATAACATGACAACAAACATTCAATTCAATTCACCTTTATTTCTATAGCGCTTTTACAATGTAGATTGTGTCAAAGCAACTTAACATAGAAGATTATAGTAAATTGAAACAGTGCCAGTCCAATTTTCAGAGTTGAAGTTCAGTTTAGTTCAGTTGAGTGTGGGTTTATTTTCACTGCTGCGAGTCCAAACACTGAAGAGCAATTCCATCGATGTGCAGCTCCACAAGTCCTGAACCATGCAAGCCAGTGGCGACAGCGGCGAGGAACAAACTTCACCAATTTGCGAAAGTGAAGGAAAAAAAACTTGAGAGAAACCAGGCTCAGTTGGGTAATGACCATTTCTCCTCTGGCCAAGCTTCTTGTGCAGAGCTGCAGTCTAGGCACTGGAGGCTGGAGAGCACTGGACGTCCATCGTGAAGAAGCTGCAGGTGTGAGTAGGTCACCGGCGGGTGTTCAGGCTGGCCCATGGGATCAATGCAAAGACTCGCCTGTCACTGGGGTCTCATGCCCTCCAGTCCTCCATGACCGCCACAGCATCTGCTCAGGATATGGCCTAGTCCAGGATTATGGATACCTTGGCATCATCTTTTGGATTACATCAATAGCGCTGCATAATCTCAAGAGGCCTCGGGAGGGACCCTCTCTAGAGGGGCCTCTATTTCAGGTGGAAATAGAGGATAAAGAAAATAATTTAAAAATATATAAAATATAATAGGAAATACTGTGATAAAATGTCCTTGGACTGCAATAAACACCACTTGGGAAATATTTGAAAAAGAACAAATTTTTCAGAAGGACTAATCATTTTGTCTTCGTGTAGTGGAGAAAAACCTCAAGCAGAATAATTATAAATTATAAATAAAAAGCATAATTCTGTAATAATTTGTGTATTCAACCTGTTTATCTTTCAGCAGATGAGTAATTGTTCTTTATGTTCGGTCAGTCCTTCAGCTCCCTGCCTCAGAAGCCCCTCTCCGTGGACCTGACGGTGGAGAATGGACAGAGGTTAAAGGTCATCTATGGGTCTCACAACGGTTTCCATGCTATTGATGTGGACTCAGGGACTCCGTTTGATCTGTACCTGCCCAGTCATGTGAGTAATCCAGCAAGCACTGCTCTACAAATATAAAAAAAAAAAACCTAAATCATTAAAAGTGCTATAGAGTACGTTGATTTAGTATGTTAAATCAGGGGTACACAAATCAGAGGGAGCCCGCATGTAATTCGAAGAGCTACAAATGATAATTGTCATAGTAAGACTTTATTTATGATAATTTCAGCAGTTATGACTTTAAAAAAACTGACTTTAAATTGCCAAGTCTGGTTTGCCCTTATTCTATTTGAAAAAAATATATATAATAATAATATAGGGAAAAATGTGAGGGGGAAAGTGGATAAACACAAAAAGAACAAATTATTAAACTCTGAGATACATTGAGCACCATTAAACAGGTCAGTGTTTTAATATTTAATCATTCATTTGGCCTATAAGATTACTCATGTTCAGTTGTTCTCTTATATGTACATAGTACATATGTGGATTAGTTAAGTGCAAATATTCTCCAGGAATGTCATTATGTCGACCTCAGCATAAAAAGATTGTTTTTGAAGTTTATTGGCATCCTTTCACTCCAGAAAAATCACAGAAAGAGCTGTGTGATATGACACGGTGCATAAACATGCATTAAACGCTTATATTCAGCAGTCTACATGTGTTTATTACCTCATTACAAACATACGTGACAAATTTCATAATATACACATTAAACTAACAAAAGATATAATTAAAAAGAATGTATGCCTCTTTGGTGGGCACTGAATAAATTTATAACTTGTCTTTGGCTGAATTTCATGTAATTTTCAAAATAAGAGTCCTATATACATAGTAAATATAATACAAGCTTAGATAAACGTACTTTGCCAAAATCAGGGTATCCGCAGATTTTTAAAAAGTCTTAAATTCCATAGTATAAAGATAAGGCCTTAATTAGTCTTAAATCTGCATTTCAAAAGTCTTAACTCTTGTGCGGTGTTCAAATTTACTACCATTGTGTTATGTTGGGGATGAAAACATCATACTGAATTAAACTGCTGTAAAAATGCAGCAAAAAAAAAACTATTTTTTTTCGCATAAATCTGTTAATCAATCTCAGTCCTGATCAAAACTACTAAATGTTTTTTAAAAATTACAGGATTTTAACTCTTTAATTGCCAAGTTCACAAACGATGTCGCTGATTTGGGGAAAAAACACACAAAATGACTTATTATTTACATAAAAAGTAATTGTGGACTGGAGTTTTTAAACCATTTATGTCTTGGACATGTGAACGATTCGTAACAACATTGGCTTTGATGCATTGTTAGATTTTTAGTTTGTCTCCCTACTTTACTGTTGGTGGCTAATTTGCCTCATTGACTTCCATTATAACCACATTTGATGCTGCATAAATACTCAGTCTTTGTTTTTATTTACTACATGTAGTTCTGAGAGCCGAGTTGCATATTTAGATTTTCTCACACATCAAGGTAAGTGTGCAAATGTTACTCTCACACACTCACAGACACAGACACACACTTTAATGTCATACTCCATATAAAATCCAGAAACTAAGCTTTTTTTTTTTTTGCACAGGCCTATCTAAAGGGTTAATGATGCCAACTGATGATCAACAGTACAAATTATAAATTTTACAACAATCAAAAATGCATGATTATATGGTGTCATGGTTTTGCAATCAAAAAAATGTGGTTATAATGGAAGTCAATGGGGCAAAAACAGCCACTAAAAGTAAATTAGGGAGAAAAAAAAAGAAAATTAATCAAAAACAATTCATCAAAGGCAATGCTGTTTCACATGTACAAGACTTTGATAAAAAATTCAGTCCACAATTACTTTTTATATTGAAAATACAACATTTTGTGTGTGTTTTGTCACCAAACCAGTGACATCATTTATGCATTTGACAATTAAAGAGTTAAAATCTTGTCATTTTCCAAGCAATTTAGTAGTTTTGATCAGGACTGAGGTCATGTTTTCATCTCTAACATAACGCAAGAGTAGTAAATTTGCCCAGAGTGTATTGTTGAGTTCTTTTAAAGCATTCTCTTAAAATATGCGTCAAAATAAGATTTGTCACCAAAAATCATTCTGCTAGCTGAAACACAGAAAAAGTTATGGCCAAATTAAGACTCACCCAGTCTAAAAATCACCCCAGAGTGGATGAAAACATCCCCAGCAGTACATAAGGGTTAAAGATGCAATCAAGCCAACCCTACAAAGAATATTTTGTTTCTGTTTTGAAATCGATTTCTATTTTTCACCCAGAACAAAGTAGGCGGAACCCAATGATATTGGATGGATTGGGGATGGGAATCAATTAGTTGTGTTATGTGCTTTTTTGCAAATTTGTTAAAGAGCCCCTATTTTGGGTTTTTGAAAATGACCTTCTATGTAGTGTGTAACACAGCTCTAAGTGAAGTGAAATATCCAGCTGAAGCTTAAATCTGAAAGTGGACAGTGTTTAAAACTATTGATTCATCTATAAAAAGAGGTGACTCATAGTGGTTTAAATGAATCGTCTTGATAACGAGTCTTTAGCCGTTTTGGCGTGATGTGGATACGAAACACAATTGTTGCGCACGCAAATCCGGGAAAATTTAAACCTGCGTCCCCGCCCACTTACACAGCAGCAAATACAAACAGATCCTGAAGTCATGAGTCATGAAGACGCTGTACTTAAGTGTGAAAGGAAGTGTGAGGGAAAGGAGTGGTTCAGCAATCTGCACGCTTACAATCTATCAGTACACAGCTTATGGATTAGTTTCTTCTTCCATTTTGTAATGGACAGAAAATACACCAGGGGCGCGTCCAAAATAAGGACAGTTTATTAGGCACAAAGTCAAACAAAGGCAGGCTGCTGCACGCTGGGCTTTGGGCTGGTGCGCAGCACTGGAAAGGCTTACGAAGGCTCAGGGTGAGCGCGATGGGAGCCCGCAGAGATAGCTTGTCAGAGGACAGAGGAGGAGCGCTGGTGAGCGCTACAACCCCCCGGCTGGGGATATGATTTTGGGCAAAGCAGAGTACAGGTAAGCCCTGAGAACATATAACACTTCACGCAAGAGGTGCCACAGCAATGATTGCAAATAGAAATGATCCACATGTTTTGTTACTTGTAACCGCTTGTACTGTATCAGGTTAACTCTTTATATATTTATATCGGGTCTAATGCCACATTGAAAACGCGACGCGTGCTGCTTTTTTTGTTTACGGATTTAAATGCGTTTGTGAGCATATTCCACTTCCGTTTGTCATTGCTATGGCCACCGTCAGCTGATGCTACACACGTGCAGCGGTCAAGGTTCAGAAGAGTTAGCTTTTGCTGCTGTGTGGATTAATACTGAATGTGTGTCCTACTTAAGAATAGAGTAATATGCTGGTGTTTAACTGCACTGCTTTCGGCGCTGAGGTGTCTGAATGACACTGTTGAGTACCGTGCACTGTTTACTGTGGTGTTAGTTAGTTTAATATGAAGCGTGTTTCGGGCGTCCGCTGCGATCGGATCCTATACCAATGTTGGCGACCTGGGGGCTTGATAAACCGCGCTGGGCATTTTACTGTCTCGCGCTGAACGCTGTCGACCAATCGCAACAGGCTGTCATCGGTCCAATCAGCGCAGATTAGCTTCGCGCTAAGGAGGGGTTTGGGAACAAATGAATCGCTGAACGATTCATATGGGAGTCGCTGGGATAATGAGGTAAAAATAAATTCATATTATAAGACCATGAAAGTGTTTTTTGACCTTGCATGCATATCAGTATGTTGTTGGAGACCCATAAAACCGAAATATGACCCTTTTTAATGTGTAATAGGGGCTCTTTAATATAAAATTATACTATACATTTGGTTTTAAATTTTATTCGGTGTGGTATTAAAAAGTCTTTTTTATAACTCTTAAAAACATGTAGATACCCTGCAAAATGGTCAATCAAAATGATTTAGATGTTTGTGGTAAAATCTGACATAAGCATACAGTATACTGTGAGATCCATCCTTCAATTAAAAATCCTGTTTCTTTCCATGAAAACATTCAAATGTAGTCCTTGTTTAAGTAACATGCACAGCTACATAACATAATGTGAGATAAACGATGATATAGAGCTGCATTTCACTCCATTCCTGACTTCCCCACACACCCACACAGCAGCGTATCCTTTCCAGAGAGGAAGAGTGATGACTGTAATGTTCACCCACGGCTGTGCCGCTGCCTCCTACTGCCAGCCCACAATCCAGCGTGCTGTCCCACATACTCTAAGACCAGTTCACCCTCACATCTGTGCACGTGTGTGTGTGCTAGTTTCTCCAAACTGATCTCTCATCCAAAAATACCTCTGCAGCCTTCGCTACGGTCCCAAAGCAAAAGCCCATTAAGATGACCTGTTATCTGACAGCTTTTTTTTTTCTAATAACAGGCTGTAGATAAAATTAGAGTGAACTAGCGGTATGAAACAGAACTGGAGGCTGGGCGGCACTAGATCATGTAGCTTTTCATAAGAACGCGTTCTCATCCATTCCCTCCCATTCTATTGTTCATGCTTACTCTCTCTCTTGTTCATTCTTTCATATTCTCACTCACACTCGCATTTATTTTATTTTTGTTGCATTTCACTTGCACATAAGTGTCAAGCAAACTCTTTCCGCGCTCAAGCTGCTCTTTGCGTGGTGTAAATCTTCCTCTCCCACTTGGAAACACAATCTTTCTTGTTTGTGGTGGCGTTTTTGCGCGGCTGGCGCTCATGAGAATCCCGCGGCAGAGGATTAAGATCGCTCTGCGGCTCTGGATGCCCGTGTTGATGCTCAGGATTGTGGTGGCTCTACAGAGGGATGGCAGCACAGTGTGTGTGAATGTATTTTTGAGTCAGGCAAGTACTGTGAGAGGTGTGGGATTGTGTTAATGACACGCATGTAAATACAGTGATTGAGAATATCTACTCTTTTTTTATGTGATGAGCTTGCTTGTTAAAAGTGGTCAAAATAAATGTTCTTATTTGCTAAGACAAAAGGTATGGCATAACTTTAAAATGAATCAGAAGTGTTGAAATTTATCATGGTCAGTCGTTTGACATAATAGTAGTTTGTTATAACAAATGAATCTTCATAATGTCAAATGCATTACAGTTAAGTAGGGCATATTTCTATAGGGCAGCTCTTAGTATTTTGAATAAACCTGTAATACTAATACAGTTAAAATCAGAAGTTTACATACACTCTAAAAAAAAGGAACATAACCATTTTTTTTTTTAAATGTCTGGTGGTAAATCATACTAAACGTTTACTATTTTAGGTCCGTTAGAATTACCTAAATCATTTACATTTGCTAAATGCCAGAATAATGAGAGAATTTTTTTTAAAAGTATTTTTTAATTAATTTTTAGACAGTCAAAAGTTTACATACATTTCCTTTTTCCTTATTTTTTAGCTTTGCTTTTAAACTGTATAACTTTGGTCAAATGTTTTGGGTATCTTTCCACAAGCTTCTCACAATAGTTTGAAGGAATATTGGCCAATTCCTCCTGACAGAACTGGTGTAACTGAGTCAGATTTGTAGGCTGCCTTGCTCCCACAAGCTTTTTCAACTCTGCCCACAAATTTTCTATAGGATTGAGTCAGGGCTTTGTGATGGCCACTCCAAAACTTTCACTCTGTTGTCCTTAAAGCACATTTTAACTAATTTGGCAGTATGCTTAGGGTCATGGTCTGTTTGGAAGACCCATTTGTGGCCAAGTTTTAATTTCCTGGCTGATGTCTTGAGATGTTGGTTCAGTATTTCTACATAATGTTCTTTCTTCATGATGCTGAAGTGGACCAGTCCCTCCTGCAACAAAACAGCCCCACAACATGATGCTGCCGCCTTCATACTTCAAAGTTGGGATGGTGTTCCTAAGCTTGTAAGCTTTCCCCTTTGTCCTCCAAATGTAACACTGGTCATTATGGCCAAACAGTTCAATCTTAATTCCATCAGACCACAGGACATGTCTCCAAAAAAAAATTTCTTTTTCCCAGTGTAATTTAGCAAATTGTAATTTGGCTTTTTTTTTTTTGTTGTTGATTCTGGCTTGTTGATTTTCTCATGTTGTCACATAAGGAAGCAGTGTGTTTGAGGTTTTCCTTAATTACTATTCTACAGTTGTGCCTCCAATTAACTCAAATGTTGTCAATTAGCCAATCAGAAACTTCCAAAACCTTGACACCATCATCTGAGCTTTTTCAGAGGCATAATAATCTTATTGTATGTAAACTTGACTTTCAAGAAAAGTTATAACAATTTCTCAAAAAATATCTCTCTTATTATTCTGCTATTAAGCATAACAGAAACAAATTTGATATTCCTAACTTACTAAAAACTACTAAACTTACTAAAAGAAAAAGTTTAGTCACATTAACATCTGACTTTTTTAAAATGGTTATGTGCCTTTTTATACAGTGTATGTAAACTTCTGGTTTCAACTGTAAGTATTGCGTTTAACTTGAATGATGTTTGAATTTCTCTGGTTTGTTATTGTCACCTTGCAGCTAATGGTCTGGGTTAAAGAAATAAATTATTTTCTGTATCTAGAGACCCGAAGAGAAATTATTGTGGCTTAGCATGGACCGTAACTCCAATAAAATCTCTCTAAAAAGCAGCTTAATAATTGCCTGTATAATTTTGTAGATAGTGGGTAAAATAAGTATTGCATGCTTTTCGTCATACGTCATGATTTTCCTAGTAATATTTCTAAAGGAGTTGTCGACATGAAATTGACCAAGATTTTGGTAAAAACCCAAACTATCCAAACATACAAATAAAACAAAACCTTAGCATGGTATTGCAGGAAAAAATTTATTTAGCAACACCTTGGCAAATTGTTGTCAACAAGAAATGGCCTGAAGAAAATTGGATAATTTGTGAAGCATGAAACCAAGACAGAGCAAAAGACCACTGAAGGTGGTGAGTAGCCAGTCACAGAGACGGAAAACCAAGGTGGAGCTAGTGGAGATGGAGAGCAACATGGTGGAGACAGTAGGGATGGAAACCATGCTGAAACAGAGAAAATTATGGGATAAAGAAACCTTTTACCTCTAGGACCAGAATTCAGGCAGCATACCTCACCACTTTTGGTGCAGTTGTAGCAGACATTACCACCTCTTTGCCAGACTGGGAAGTGAGCATGGCCTGAACACAAGATAGAGACAGTGATCATCGGAAACATGGAGGAAAATGGAAAATTCTAATCGAGGACCTTTATAACTACTGGACTTTTTGACCTGAATTGACCTTGAATTAGACTGGATGCTATTGTATTTACAGTAGGACCTCTAGATCTAGTGGACTAAAGACCGCTGACCTTTAGATTTAGAAACTGTATAACAATTGGACTCTTACCACTGAAATTTGGCCCTTCATGAAAACTGGATTTGGGACCACTTGATTTGAGACATCTAGAAGTACTCTACTAGAGACCACTAGGCTTGGGACCTTCAGGACCATCAGACATTAGGCATTATTGGAAGCAATGAGAATAGTGAAAGCATCACCAAATTTGTGGACCAACAATACATGAATCCACACATATATTAGACCTCTAGGACCACCAGACATCATTACCTCTGTCTTATCAAAAGCACAGAATCCAATGGAAGGACCATTAGATTTGGGATCACTAGTCCTGGGTCCACCGAACATGGGAGCACCAAGCAACAAATAACTGTTACTTACAAATATCATGTACATTATTATGGCTTTAAAGACTGTATGATTAGTTGACTACTGCAGGGGTTCCCAAACTTTACAGCCTGCGACCCCTAAAATAATGCCAGTGACTTGCGACCCCCAAATTCCTCTTAGGTGGTTATATGCAAACTTTGTTCGTACAACAATAGGCCTATATAAACACAAGCATATTGACAACACAAAAAAGTGCAACAGTCTAACAACCATATCATTTTTATAGTCATTTATTAATTTGTTTTATTTAATAATAACCACCGCTATTGAGACTGGTTGGCACAATGTTTTTAGCACAAGTCTATTCTTGGTTTAATTTTGGAGACCACCTCTCAGAGATCATTCTCATTATCGTGGCCTGTATTTATTATTAATGTATTTGATTGCTGTAAAGGTGTCAGAAAGTTTAAACTGGTGCTATAAAATTTACTTTACGTGTTTGCCAAATACATACATATAAATATTAATTATTTTTATAGTATATAATTCTTTATCTATTTTTTGAAATATATTTTTTCTTTAATATTCAGCTTATTTTGTGGATATTTGAATAGAACACAATAATTGTCTCAATCAGGTGGTATTATTCATTCAAACAATATAGTTTGTTTCAACAGGGCTTAGCTTCGCTTAATTGGGTGGTCCAGAGTGTATTTTTAAGGCTTGGTTGTGTTTATAAGATACAAAGCAATGTGTGCTCATGCTTTATTTGTAGAAAATCACGTTATTTTTTCATATATCTTACTTCCAGCCCTCAAGAGGCTCTGATTGGTCAGCTAACATAATTTGCTGTGATTCTCGGATCAGCTCCACATCACCAGGAAAAGCGCCACGCGCCTTAAAGCATGTGCTTTTGCGCTGTGTAAACAGTCAGTCAGACTGTTAGTCGTATCAGTTTGTGACTGAATCAGACAGAAAATGAAGAGGACACAGCTGAACCTCATGCCTGCTCTCTAAAATAAAATCTGACAAGTGTCTTTCACATATATTCGGAATAAGCATGTGTAAGGAATATAAAAACGTTCACATATCTTTTGTGAGTTTGTTATTTGAGATGTGGAATGCACTGAAAGTGTCCACATAGAGAGACTCTGCACGCGCTGCTGAAGATTGATGGTGTTTACACCGGTTTGATTGATAAATTTGAATTTGTAGCTAAATTGTTAGCGGTGCCAAACACCATTTCCTGTTGTTTATGTCCTCGCTACAACATACTATTAAGGCTAGAAACTGTGCATGTAGTTGATCAATTTTAATAAATAAAAATACTCACAGGTTGTGACTCACAATCCACAGCTTCGTTGGTTGGAGGAGTTTTAGCCGAATCCAGCTCTGAACTAGGAGAGATTCTGGAACATACGTGAAGATAAGGGATATGCCCACTATAATAAGGGATACACCTACATAAAAAAAAAGAAATTCCCAAATTACTAAATTAGTTTTTCTGGAGCTGTTTCATTGTAAATAAACAGTTAAACGGTCATTAATATGTGTTATTATTATGATTTACAAAACAAAAAATAAACAGTATACATTAGCAGCAAATAAATTGTCAAACAGTTCAGCTTATTAAAATTAATAGCTATTATAAAGAAATAGAATCAAGTTATCAAATCTCTTTAATCTTTTCTTCGCTGTATAACTTACAAATTTTGATTAAAGAGCGAATGAATCCCTCATTTAGATTTTTCACTTGATTACATTAAATAACAGAGGTGTCACTTTGAAAGTGTACACATCTAGCATTATAATGAAAGCATTCGATTGCTTTCCTAACTTTTTATGCTCATTTAGGGCAAAATTAGTTGTGTTTAAAAAAAAAAAAAAAACCACTAAGATCAACATCTTTAGACGTTATTATTATTAATAATGTGTATATGTCTGTTCAAACACGCACCCAAAACCCAGACTTTCACTCCACTTCAAATCACTTGTACAGAATCCATTTGGGAAACCGCATCTATTTATTACTATGGAGCTGACAGTCACGCGCTGCTATATGACTGTTTTGAGGATTGCATAGGAGGGGCGACGGCACCTGTAATGAAAAGGAAAGGAAATCCCGCTGTTTTTATATTTATTTCAAAGTGTTTTCATTCCTAAATAAAATGAAAGCACGGAACAGACTCACATTTAAGAGCAAGGGGCGGCCCCTGGTGGTTCGGTGGTATTTATTGCGTATAGGGAGGATAGGCTCTTTAATGTTTATTGCCACCCTTTAGAGAAAGACTAAAAATACGGGAGTAATACGGGAAAATACCTTTACGGGATGATAACGGGATGGAACTGTAAAACACGTGAGAATCCCGGGAAAAATGGGAGGGTTGACAAGTATGTTCTGGAAGCTGTCCTTTGTCAAATGCTAGCACTACATATTATTTAAAATTATCTGGAACATGATTAAAATTAAATTGTAAGCATTTCCCTCGTTTGGTCATGTCCTTTGGAAGCCCAAATACAGAAACAGAAGAAGCTCTGTGGAAATAGCAGCATTTGGACGCCATTTTAGCTTTCTCTGCTACAGTACAGCATTACAGGCCTCTGGCCATGCCCCGTTGCTGCACGGGGTATATGCGCGTAACCTGAAGCATTTGTGACCTCACTAGCCCGGATGTATTTTTTTGTAGTCCACAAACTTTGTTCGCTGTAGGCTTTGCTAAGCTAATGCTGTGAAAGCCAATGTCTCCCTTTGCATTGAACTTTGAGCATCTTACATTCAGAGATGTTGATTATGTTCACACAGCTACATTACACATCAACTAAAATTTAAAATATGATATCATCGTGGACCAACCCTTTAATATTTCAGCCTAATATAACTGTCAATATATAGTAATATAGTAAACTGTCATAAAAAGTGTTTGAAAGTGTTTGTTCTTCCAGTTCACACTTTTTGCTTTTCCATTATTGTCTTATCTGCTCCTCTCTACTAACGAAACATCGTTTTATTATACTACTGATGCATTTGTATCTTTTGTTAAAATTCTCAAAACCATTAATAAAATAATAGAAATGCTGACATTGGCTGGTGGTTAATTTGCATTTATGAAGGCAGTTGCTGTTGTGTTTCAGATCCAAGGTTTGATTCGGCCTCATGCCATCATCATCCTCCCCAGCAGCAGTGGGATGGAGCTGTTGCTGTGTTACGAGGACGAGGGCGTCTATATTGACACCTATGGCCGCATCACCAAGGAGACAGTGCTGCAGTGGGGGGAGA